>PVIA01000377.1:405952-465769 GCA_004024845.1 Tonatia bakeri
ACAGTAACCAGAGAGAAGGGGGAAGGGCAATAAAGGGGCAAGAAGGGAAAGCGCCCTCAAGGAACATGTATAAAGGAGCCATGGACAGAGCCAGAGAGCGGAAAAATTGAGGGCGGGGCAAGGAAAGTGGTGGCAGGAAAATGCAGACAACTGTACTTAAACAGCACTAAAAAAATGCAAAAAAAAAAAAAAAGAAAGAAAGAAAGAAAGGAAAGAACCTTCCATGACTCATTCAAATTATAAACCCAGAGGGTGGCAGCATACCCCTAAGGATCAGCTTCTAAAATATATCATTTCACTAACTGTTCTGCCAAAATCGGCCATTGCACCCAGCCATTTTCTCCACTGTGTCCATCACATCACCTTGAGCAACCACTTCAAATGCTCTGATGGGTTCAAAATGCTCCACTAGGTCCCTCTGGCCTCCCAATGCAGGGTAACTAGCTAAGGGGGAGACTGGTTTGCATTTGTTCTTAGAAAATTCATGCAGATTCTCACAATTTATCACTGACTTTTTTCTAAGTGCTAACAAACCACTTTTTAATATGCTGTTTATATTTTGCCCCCGATTGACATCATATTCATCAATCTGTAACTTGTCTGTTTATAGAGGATGAAATCAGGGTGGGAATCAATACCTCTTTTTGAAAATGCTTTAAAGAGATCATAGTGTTTGAGAATCACTTTT
Source organism: Tonatia bakeri (assembly GCA_004024845.1). NCBI lineage: Eukaryota > Metazoa > Chordata > Mammalia > Chiroptera > Phyllostomidae > Tonatia > Tonatia bakeri. Next base: position 406,641 of record PVIA01000377.1, read on the forward strand.
ATGCTAAGAAATTGAAGAGGGAAAGGACTGCCTATGACAAAGGCTGAGGATAGACAGGGCAAGATAAATGGAAGAAAAGACAGAACATTGGCCTGGAGAAACAGTGTTATTTAAGAAGTTTGCATTCAGTTCATGAAGGGGAGTAATCCAGGTCAGCCTTAGAAGTCAAAGATAATGTCTTGGTTCTGACATCTGGTGAAGGGCTCTCTTGGAGCTTGAGATAAAAGACAGGCTGACTGGGGAAGAACTTGGAAACTACTTTTAAATAAAACAAAGGAAATTCTTTTCTATGACATCATACAGACTCTGCCAAACTCCAGTGTGCCAATGCTTGTCACAATGTTTACAATTAAGAACTTGAACACATAAAAGTCTTTGATTCCACTGCAGTTAGTGAGGCTGCCAAGAATCTGGAATAACTCCTTCAAGGGAAAGGGGGAAAAAATCAAATTGATGACAGAGAAAGAATCACAGCTCAACCCACATAACAGAGACTGGGGTGTTAAAGAAATTGCATTGAGTGGGTCAGCATAGGCCTGTCTAATAATGAAATCACTGACTGCTTTTTTTTCTTTCCTTAATTGTAAAAGTTTAATCCCAAGTTTTGTTTTAGCTGATTGCCTTAGTGCCTACATTAATTTTTTAATCTTAAAATCAAAATATAACTTAATATTACTTTATCAGAGTTAAAAATATTGCATGATCAAGGATGAGGGATGGCCAAGAAAGAGATGTCCTTTGATTATCTTTTGGTTAATTCTTATTTGTAAAAAGTTATGCTTGAACAAAGTATCTGACGAGCAGAAAATCAAATACTTTCTGTTCAGTTTTTGCTGGGAAGCAGAAAATAGAACCTAGAAATCTTGAAATTACCCAAATTAAAACAGTCTGGTTACATTTCTTGTCAATTTAACATTAGGAACAATCTATTATTATGCCAAGACTAGTCAGCCTTGAAAATAAATATATTTCCTTTATGAAAGGCAGCTAAGGCAAGTATTACAATATGCCAATTGTTACAATTTAGAAATATCATTGAAATACTCTTTCCATTTCAACAGGAAAAAAATCACAAATTTTTAACCAGTACTATTTATAAAACAAAAACCAAACGGTATAATTATGTAGTGGGTACTCCACGGATGGGTATTGTCCTCTCTATTGTTTTGTGTCCTCTGAACAGTCAACCATGCGACAAAAGTAAGACATTTTGAAAAGTAAGCTACATAAATAGTTTAGATTGAAATTAAATTAAATAATACAAAATCAATTTGACATCTTTAATAATGAGTCTTTGTTATTGTGCTATGTGGTGATTATGCATAATTGACACTGTATATTTATCAAAAGTAGTATTTTTAACATTTTTTCTCTTTATTTCTCCATGCCTGCTGTCATTGTTGCTTGATAGTTTTCAGCATTTCATGGTAGATTTCATTTTTATCATTTTACTCATAGAAGTTAAAATAAGATTCTAGACTTAACACCTCAAATTGAGGCTCAAGGCTCTAGTCTGACAATGTCTGTATCCCCCTCGCCTCCCCTGCCCATGCCTTGCCCACCCTGTATTAACACAGCAGGCCTTCAAGTGCCGCTTTGACTGCTCTCAATTCAGGACTCTACAAGTCCCGACATCCGAAGAATCAAGAAAATGAAAATGTAGGCTACAGTCCGTCTAGGACCAGGAGTTGGAACGGCAAGCACACGCTGGGAGCAGGACGCAGTGACAGGGTGAGAGAGCAGGTCCGTCCACCCGGCTGGACAAAACAGGGCAGAGGAAGAGTCCAGAGAGGGGGCAGACATGAGGCGTAAAGCCTGAACCCTTAGGCCTTCAGAGAAAACATAAAGCTGCTCCTGTTTTTTTCCGTTTTTATCTACTTTCTCCTTGACATTTAGCCTGAATATTACCAGATGCCTTCAAAAGAAGGGATAGTTTATCTCCCTATTATTTCATAAGCACTTTTTGATCTTGTGCACTGCCTAGCACAGGGCTTAACGTAATGCCTCATATGCTGTAGGAACTCAATTAATACTTACTGAATACATTATTTTTACTCATTTGGAAAGAAACTGCTCATTATTAGGTGTATGTTGCTCACTAGGACCAGGTCACTGACTCACTTAACCAACTGCATAAAGTACCAAATCGTTGATCCAGAAACAGCCCAGGCATCGAGGGTATAGCAGAGAGAACGTGCACCTAAGTCCAGTTCTAGGTTGTTTGTCCAGTACAGAACAGGGAGAAGTCAATTTACTGTCTCAAGTCTACATGTTGTTTTAAATAACTGTGAATTTGATCCTAATAACAGGTTACCTGCTGGATATTAGGGCAAACGGTTACTATACAACCTTGGTTTTCTCATCTTTAAGAAGAGGAGCTTACTCGTTTCACTATTTTTTTAAGAGGGTTCTACCTGCAAATAATCATGATAGACACTTCAATACAGGAGAAAAATAGTGCTCCCTATTTTCTACAGGAGCTGAGACCACCCCAAAACAGGTAGGTATCTTTCTTCCTCTAAACAGTCACGGAAAAGGTACTTAGAAACATCTCTTAATAAACGTCAACAATACAAGCAATTCTTCACTTCTACTTTGTTTTCTTTAAATCTCTTTTGGGGTGTAGCAAGGATACTGATGAAATGTCTTACACTCCCTAAAGTTAGAAAGCATTTTATTTCTAATCTAAATCCTGCCTGCTATAGCTTTAATCCATTTCCTCTTATTCTATTCTCATGGAAGACAGAGAAAAACCATTCATCCTCCTCTGTATAATAGTCCTTCATGCATTAAAGATTTCAGTCTTCATTTCTCCAGGTTACATTACTCCAGTTCCTTTCATTTTACTCATATATCTTATTTTCCCAAGCTTTTAAATTAACCCCATCATAGCCCTCTTGGACTCTATGGATAACGAAACAGTCATGTAGCCCCTTTCAGATTCTAACTGGGTAACAGACCGGCAGGGAGGAAAGTATTTTTAACTCCTAAATCAGAATCTGACATGATCTAGGATTTAATATTTTTGGAGAGCAGGAGGAGGTTGGAAAGCACATGTAACACTGGCACAGAAAGCATGGGAAGGAGTGGGAAAGTACCATTTGGGTGTTATTATTTTATAAAAGAAAACTAAGGCATGTGTCATAGCAAATAAGGAGAAGATGCAAGATTAAAGTCACAATTAAAATAACCAGCTGCTGATTTTTGGTTTCCCACCAAATTGCTGTCAAGTGACTAAGATATCTGATCATAGTAATCTAGACAGAACTTTTTAAAATCCCATTATCACAGTTTAATTGGACAGTGGGAATTCAATATACACTGTTTTGATATTATTTTTCTGGATAGTCTTCCAGTTTTTTCTTCCTTCCTTTCCAACTAAGTGCTGCAGAAGAGCTCCTCTTCACTGATATATTCTACAGAAGAAAATAAAACCTCTGAAATAGTTAATTTGTTATACCTCATATGACACCTAACATCAATTAGCATGTATGAAATATTAGTTGCCTAAACTCCATACCTGATGAATAGATAAATAAAATGTGGTATATTCATTCAATGGAATATTATTCATACAAAGGAATGGAATACTGACACTTAGTACATACCACAGATTAACGCTGAAAACATTAAGTGAAGAAGATACACACAAACATCCACAGACTGTATGATTCCACTTGTATGAAATGTCCGGAGGAGGCAAATCCATGGAGACAGAAGACAGACTAGTGGTTGCCAGGGGCTTTGGTGAAAAGGGATGAGGAATAACTGCTTAATGGGGATGGCATCGCACTTCAGATGACAAAAAAGTACTGAAACTAGAGAGCTGTGATGGTTGCATGACATTGTGAATGTACTTAATCCCACCAAGTTATACACTTTAAAATGGTTAATATGGTCAGTTTTATGTTATGAGTATTTACCACAGTAATGAAAATATTATTTGTGGTCTCAGGGACTGTATGTATTAACACAAAACAAGACAGAGGTGGAGGTGGGTCACAAGAAGTCCCTCCTGTAAGTTGGTGATCAGCCACTTGAATATTTATTGAGAGCCTGCCGAGAGCAAAGCATTGGCTGGCTGCTGAGACCTAGCAGTCAACAGACAGGCGTGGCCTCTGTCCTAGTATAGCCATCTGGTGGGGCATCCACTTTTCCATTTCTCCTCTCCTGCCAAAGATACATTTATTCTTAGAGGCAAAAATAAGAGAAAAAAGTAGTAATTGAACTCTACATTGATCCACCAAATATACCTATATATTTGAAAATAACCAAAAATGAAGCAAATAGGGGATTAAACACATAAAAATTCATCTTGGATCCTAAATAAAATTCACCTCAGATTCTAAAAAATAAACATAGGATGCAATGAAAACAAGAAGGGATTAAAAAAAGAAGAAGAAGGGATAGTGTACAGTGTATCCACATACGATGGCACAGATAGGGATCCTCTGAATCTTATATTCCATCTATCATAAACAATAAAGCACACAAGACAGTTTGGATCACTGTTCAATAAACACTCACTCCTTCTATCCTTCCCCACTCCTCCCCGAGTGAGGTGTATTCTCCTGCCCTATGGATTCAGGGCTTGGCCACGTGACTGACTTTGGCCATTGGAACCTTGGGATGATGAGCACAGGTATCTTAAATGTGTTTGCATGGCACATGTGTTTCTGCTCTCTGCCATAAGAATGTGCCCTGAGCAGACTCTGGTCTGAGAGCAGTGAAAGACACATAAAGCAGGTATAACCTCAACCAGCAGCCTGAGGGAGTTTCCCAATTGTTCTAGACTAGATCAAATTGTCAAATATAGACCTTTGGGCATAAAAATAATGTCATGCTGTTCTAAGTCATGAAGTTTTAGAGTATTTAATGTGGTATTATTGTGGTAATGCTGATTAATACAATATATACATTAAATAAACTCAGAATTCTCTCACAATACATAATTTTAAAAAAATACTTAGTTAATTATCAATAATAAATCGGTGTTTTTCCTCTACATTTTCTTATTCAGTTATAGATTTAGTATTAAAAATTTTCAACTATGTAAAATAGAAATGTAAATTTTGTAATCCAACTTAATTAGTATTAACTGGTAAGATTCACAAGGATGTATTACTGGGATGCTAAGAAATAAACTATAATATTTTATTGATATAGTGAGGTTCCAATAAACATCTTAATGAAAGCAAACTAGTCACTAATTGGACACTTGTTTGCAAATTAGCAAGATTAGATTTTGCATTAAATGAATATGTACTTCAGTACTCCATCAAAGCAGGATCCTGGTGTCCTGCTTAAAGGGATGTATTTCATTCAAGTAAATCTCCCACTATATTCTTCCATTTTAGACATTTCTGTGCCTAGTTTTGATGTTTTCAGGCCCCAGGAAGGGCTCATAAAGTAATGACACCTTTCTTGTGAAATATTCCTTATGAAATATTCAAGTTTATAACAAAAGCACTTGGCACATTCAAGAACCTTGTTACCCTCTTAACCGTATGTCTCTACTGGTCCAGAAGGAAAAATGAAAATTGAGAACACTAAACAGTGAATATTAAGATGTTTATAAAAACACTGAGACTCTTAATGTAATTCAGTTTTAATTTTTCAGAGGGCACACCATTTCTTTTTCTTAATAAAATGCTAGTTTACCAGTTAAACATTGTTTATAAACTATGATGAAACACCTAATGGAAGTGATTTTCTTCTCATAAGACATTCTTTGCTATTCACAAAAGTTTCTTTGAATAGAAAATGTACAAAATAATACACAAATAAGCAGAAAATGAAACAATGTTCATGAAGAAACACAAATAAAAAAGAAATCTTTATGACAATTAGAAAAACACTTAAGCTTAGATAAGAGAAGTAGGCAAAGAGACACAGTCTTCTACTTGCCGGTGAGAGCTGTGAGTTAATGACGACAGTGAACGGACGAAAACAGACCACTCAATACCTACAAAAGGATTAGCCAGAAACTGTTATTTATGCATTCATTCAATGAACATCAACTATATATTATGTACAGGATTAGACATTTAAATAAAACAAGGAAGTTAAGATTACAGGTTGTAGGAACTCTGAGAACCTATGTACTAAATAGAATAGAAAATCATCAAGGGATCATGATTTCTGCCCTGGGCGAAAGGGTAGTCAAGAAAAAGTCCAGAGGTGGGTCTCCAAAGTAAATTAACTGCATGTGTTCTTTGACTAAATTAAAGGGGAACCATGGAAACCTTTCCTTGTATATTCATGCATTGTAAAGCCGTAGGCCTTGTGAGCCAGCAAAAAACACCAAGAAAGCAAGAAAAGAAAGTATTAGAGGTGGGGACGGTACTCTCAATTCTACTGTTGTATAAATTGATAGATAAAATATTTTGCTGTGTAATTCAGAAATCCAGTGGACTCCTAAATACATCCAAAACAATAATAATAATAATAATAATAATAATAATAATAACTAAAATAATAAATTTCTAATATCTGTAAGACTAAATTTCAAATTGGTTATTTTTAAATGTTTAAATGACTTCTAAAACATTTTTAATCATTTTAATTTCTGTGATAGGCAGAACTCTAAGATGGAATTCTGATATCCCTATCTCCACCAAATTCCTGATATCTCCTGTGCATACATTTTATCTTGGTTATTTAATCACACAATCTGGGTGCTGCTGTAAAGGGATTCTACAGATGTAATTAAGGTCCCAAACCAGTTGACCTTAAATTAGGGAGATTATATGGGTGAACTGACTTAATCAGATGAGCCCTTTAAAGGCAGAGTTTTCTCCCATTGGTCTCAGAAGAGTAGGTTAAAGAGTTTCAAAGTGCAAGGGAAATTTTATTAGGGAGAAATTCCCCTTTGCTGCCGCTTTAACAAATCATGGCAAATTTAGTGGCTTAAGGCAATGCAAATTTATTCTCTTAGAGTTCTAGAGGCAGAAACCCAAAGTGAGTCTTAAGGGGCTAAAATTAAGGTGTCAACCGGGCTTGTTCCTTCTGGAGGCTCCACTGGAGAATCTGCACCTTACTCTCCCAGCTTCTGCAGGTACATCACTTCAGTCTCTGCTTCTGTCTTCCCACTGCCATCTCCCCTAGTGGGACTGCTGTGATTTTACATCAGGCCCATCCAGATGGTCCAAAATAATCTTACATCTCACGATCCTTAACTTAATCTGAAAATTAGGACACAGATCTTTGGAGGGGAATGGAGTGGAGAGTATTAGAGTATTATTCAGCCTTCCACACTGGCTTTGAAGATGAAAGGATTTATGTGATAAGGAATGTGGGTAATCTAAAGGAACTACGAGCAGTCCCCAGCTGGCAGCCAGCAAGATAAAGGGGACCTTAGTCCTACAACTGCAAGAACTGAATTTTCCCAACAAGAATGATGGTGATCTGTTTAGAAACAGATATTTCCAGGGTCCCCAGATAACAGAGAATTCATTTAAACCACCACCTGGATTTCAACTTTTTTATAAAGAGAACCCAGGCAAGCCATGCCAGGCGATCTAACCTGCAGAAAGACTAGCTATTATACAGGTATTGTCATAAGCCACTAAATTTGTGGTCATTTGTTATACAACAACAGAAGAATAATACAATCTCAAAGTATTTTGAAATATTTAAAAGTATTTCAAACTAGTCACAGAGTTCATATAACAGTGAGGAATTTTCACCCACCAAGTCATTCTTTTGACACTGTTTCTGTAAATGCTGACTTTGACTAATATGTAGCTTGTAGATAAATAGAACACTTGTAGAAGAATCCTAGGAAGTAACTTCAAAAGATATAGACTCCAACCTTCAGGCATCCAGGCTCTGAGAGATTTGTTGACCTTCAGCCCTACGGATGATGCCAGGATGATGTAAAGCCAGGATAACATGAAGCCCGGATGACTAAACTAGGATGACACACACAGGACCATCACTTGCCGTATTTGAATAGACTGTGCTGATCTGCACATAGAGAACTTTTCAACTCCTTCCCTTGATCTCTTTGTTCTGCTCTCCCTCTCCCTCCTTATAAAAACCCCTGCCTGCACTGGAATGTTAAAATCGTATTTGAGATATGAGTCCCCCATCTTCTCAAGGGACAGGTGCTTAAATAAACCTCTTTACATTAGCACCTGTCTCTTGAGTATTGGCTTTTGAAGGAGCAGGCAGCCAGACCTGCATTTGGTACATTCATGATGCTGTGTACTACGAGGTTTTCAACTTCATCCTCAAGTTGTTAAAAAATGTGAGTAGCATGGGTATGTGAAGGCATCAATATCACCTAGTTAGTTTTGTTATTTGTTGATAGTAGCACAATTATTTTAGCCAACACATACTCTAACAACTTAAATAAAAGTCTTTTAAGCCATAACACTGAGGTACCTAGTTAGGAACAAGAGAAGATAGTACCATGAGAGCATGTGTGTATAACCACACTTCTTGAGGTCTATTAAAAAAATAAAATGAACCTGTTTCAGATACCAAAATCTCATCCATCGTTATACCATGGAGCTACTACAATCTATACTAAAGACTTGCAATAATATCTACTCTTCCAGATACAATGAAACTTGGATCTAAATGGATCCAGCCACAAGAAAATGCTAAGAACTAAAATCCATCTCCATAATCTTAATGAGCATGCAGTTTTGAATTTTTTAGAGAAAAGATAACATCCCTTTGTTAGAAAGGGAAAATACCAATGGCCTTGTTAAGCCATGGAGAGAAAAAAAAGATGCATCCACTTGAGTCATATTTGCTTGTTCAAGGATAAACAATAGGCAAGTCTGGAGAAGATACCATGTACTGTGCCATCTTTATTTTTTGTGAAGCCAACTGGGACAATCCATCACAAGCTTTCAAACAAGCAAAATCAGGAGACTGTCCACTTTTCCTGTATACTACCCCTACCTCTTACCCACAACCCCCACCCCCACACTGAGTGAGACATGACTCAAAGCAGATGATTCATCAGATCTGGAAAGTGGTTAAAAATAACATATTTGAACCAAGGTTATTAGCTGCCCACTACCCTAACTCACACATCATTGTCTCCCTTGCACCCCCCAACACACACACACTTGAATATTACCTTCCACCAAGGTTTTAAGGGAACAATCTAAACTCTACCCATGTAAACATGACAGAGATCCATCCTATTTACTCATTAGGCATCAAGAAGGCTGGTTTACAGAGACTGAGACCTATTCTCCACTAGGCCATCAACTTAGATTATCAGTGAAGAGTAAGGTTTGTGCACATATAGTAACAAAAAGCTCTCCTAGGATCCCAGTTCCACTAAGATTCAAAGTAGACCCTCTTCTCCACAAGTCAAGAAAAATTCCCAAACTGTGCCTAGACATGGAAATGCCTCCCCTAGGCTTTTTAACCCTATGTTATAGAGTCAAGTTGAAGTCCATACTCTGGGTCAAAGACCCACTTCCCCATTTCTTGTTGCCTCCATCAACAGGACTCAAAAGGGGGCTCAAGCACCCAATGTCCCTGCCAACACACTCAATCTTGTCACCATTCTGACTTGAATCAATCAGGGTGAAACTCCTTGTTTATGTTATTATCTATAGCCCCAGATATATAGGTCCTCCCACATCTTCTACCTTGTCATCTCCATGAGACTCTGAAAGCTCCTCTTTTATTCCCCTCGTCCATCTCTACTGAAATCCTTTGACTAGATTTGGAACTCCATGACTGGTACAATCCTTACCCTCTTCTTTGCTGCTGTTTTTAACTTTGTACTCAAAAGGAAACCTGGCAATGCCCTGAAGACACTGCTTTCTGCACAGCTACCTGAAGGAGAGACTGATTTCCTCCCTCAGCCCTTGTATCACTGAACATGGAAATGAAGTGAAAATCCTCTCATTCACACATTGCTTTCTACTCCCATCTACCTAAAAAAAAAACTAGCTTTATATTTTATGGTATCAGAGATATTATCTCAATTATATATAATAGAGATATTATATAATCTCAATTATATTATAATTATATCTCAGATTATATTACTCCTCAATGTTGCTCGATCAACAAACCTTCCTCTTGGTTATTTCCTCTTACTTTTCAAAGACTCACTTCTGGCTTATTGTCCTTCTTTTCATGATGACTCCTTTCATAATTTTTGGAGACTTCAATGTAAATGTAGATAATCTTTCAAATTCCCTAGCTTCTCAGTTCCCTGAAGTCCTCTCCTCCAGTGATGTCATCTTCCACATTATTTTAGCCATCTATGCCCATGATCATACATATCATGGACTTCATCATCTAACTTCTCAGTAATCACAATTTCTGAAATTTTACTAGGGAGTGAGGAGAAGAGAGAGAGCAAGATTGACATGAGAGAGAAATATCAATCAGTTTCCTCCTGTATGCACCCCAGCTAGTATGTGGTGCATATTAGGTGGTGCAGCTAGTATGTGGTGCATACATATTAGGCTGCAGCCTAAGTATGTACCCTGATGGGAATCAAACACACAGCCTTTTGGTATATGGAACAATGCTGCAACAACTGAGCCGCCCAGCCAGGGCTGGTTGATAGTACTTAAAAAAAAAAAAAAAAGAAAAGAAAGGAAAGGAAAGGAACCTATCTAACAAATGAAAAAAGAAAAGAAATGGGAGATACTCCAAGAAACAGAAGAAAATTGTAGACAAAATACCTTAAATATAGAATTAGAACTAAGAGAAGAATTGCAAGAAAATTAGGTGAGATGTGATTTCAACTGAGAAAGTTTTAAAAGGGAGCTAGCGAAGTAAGGTGAAAACTGTTACAGAAGTAAATGCCAAATTGAAAGCAGCAATACAAGAACCAACACTGGTCAAACACACCTGTAACGTGGAAGGGAAGCTGAAGAAAATAACAGAGAAGTGAAGATAATACATTTAGAAGGTAGTCAAAACATAAAGAAGAAAGTAGAATATAAAAATTATTCATCAATAAAAATATTCCTTTTCTAAAAGAACACCCATATGTTCAAATTAAAAGGGCTAAGTGTGCTCCATGGGAAAAAAAAAAATAAAGCACATTTACAAATGATATTATGGAATTTCAAAAACAAAGAGAGACTCATGAGTATTTGAGAAGACAAATTAGACCTCTTCCAACTGTTTAAAAAAATGGTCAGAATGATTCCAGACCTCACTTCAGCAATACTAAAGCCAAAAAAAGACAAAGGAACTACATCTGCTGGGTTGAGGGGAAAGAGATGATATCCAAAACTACAAATCCAGGAAGAATGACTGATTCTGCAATACTCCTGGAAAAAAAGTACTAAAAGGTCTTCTTGAAAAATAAATATAAATGAATTTTTAATAGACCCAATTGAAAAATGAATCAAAACAAAAAACTCACAAGAAAACCCACTATGAAAGAACTGGTGGTACAGACTGATTAAAAACAATATACTATAAAAGTTATAATGTAAATATTATAATATATTAGTTATAATATAAATACTATAAGATATAATATTATAATTTCTGAAAGCAAAGCTATGTATTAATTTTAATACAATAAGTGATTAATGCAGAAATTCCACCATGGTCCAACAAAAACAACAGAAAAAAAGTAAATATTTACAACCTAAAACCTCAATGTTACTGAATATAAAATAATTAAAAAAAACTAATTAATCAAATAAAATTAAACTACAAAATAAATCTAAAGAAAGTAGACTGAAATAATAATAACAGGATTAATAAATTAGAAAATACAATACAATAGAATTAATAATCTCAGAGGTAACCGTTAATAATAAAATAAGTAACTTAATACTTATGTATTTTAAAATAATTCAATATGTGCCAAATTAAGGATGAGAATGAAAGAAAAATACTAATATCCATAAATTAAGGAAATTATAAGGAAATACTTGTACAACATTAAAAGCTAAAAAATCTTTAAACCAGGATAAAATGGACAATTCAAGTCCTAATTTAGAATTTATTACAAAAATTATGAAGATGGCCCTATGAATAAATTGAGATTATTCAATATAGCCCATGATTATTATTTTAATTTTATAGACCTACTTCCCTAAATGCCACTAAACCCCAACAATTTCACAAATAAATTGTTTCAAATCCCAGGGAATAAAATTCCCATGTTATTTAAACTGTACTGTAGCACACAATAAAAAAGGGAAATGCTTCCCAGATTATTTACAAAATTAGCATATCACTGCCACCTTTTATATATATCCCTTATCTGGCAGGGATGAATCAAAATTATGAATTCTATTCATAATATTCACCATATAGTCATCCAAATAACAAAAATGCTTTTGCTAAAATTTAATTTTTATAAAATCTGACTTAAAATCCTTGATTTTTGATTTTTTTAAATTCCAATGAAGGAAATAGCACACATAACACAAGGCGCAGCATCACGCCTAATGTTGAAACACTAGAAGCATAAGTGTCAAAGTAAGGAGCATGGTGAGAAGATGCCTAATGTTACCACTATAGGTTCACTTAGGTCTGGAAAAGTGAAAACAGCATGGCAGTAACTTTAGAAGCATCAAAAAAATAAAAAAGAAGAAAGAAAGAAAACAGAAGGCAGTGTCATTACTGTTTATAGATATACAATTGGAAAACCAAAGATAAGCCACTGAAAAAGTACTAAAAGAAAACAAAGTATTCCGTATTTAGCTGAACCTCAAATTAATATAGAATAATTAATACTTCCTATTTTGTTATAAAAGTGGGAAAATATATTGATAATTGAAACAGAAAATACAAAACATCTTGGGAAACCCTTAATAATAAGTACATAGTCACTATAAGAAAAAGAGTGTAAAACTTTACTGAGGGACAGAAAAGAAAACTTGAAAAACTAATATTTTATTTTTGGATAGAGTCAATAGCATAAATGTATGTTTTTCATCAAATTAATCTGTAAATTCAATGTCATAAAAACCCATGGCCCCACCTTATCTTTAAAGTTGGGTCCACAATTTGGGAAACAGAAAGTGGGAGGTCTCTTAAATATCCAAATATATAGAAGCTACCGTAATGAAAACATCCCAGGATCAGTACAGAAATAAGACAGGCAGAATTAATGCAATGAAATTGACCCAACTGTATGGAAATGTAGTATTTGATAAGGATGGTATTCCAAATCAGTGGAGTGGAAAATGAACTATTAAAAGAAGTAGGTTGTAGTATGAGGCAGCCACTTGGAAAAGGATAGCAATTTGGAAAAATAATTAAACTGAATCTATACTTTATATCTTGTTACAAAATAAATTCCAGAAGGATGAAAAAGTTACATACAAAGGCAGAAAATAAATTTACAAAGAAACTAAATGAAATAATGGTAAATATTTTTTATAAACTTAGAAAAGTAAGAGGCATTTCTAAGCACAATATAAAACCTAGAAGCAATACAATAAATTATGGACGGATAGGTTCCCATAACAACTTGAAAGTTCTGCAAGGCAAAAGATAACATAAAGAAAATTAAGAACACAGAAGCAATCAAGGAAAAGTATAAACAATATCGTAAAAAAACAAATGTCTAATATGCCTAATACATATCAGCATATATTAACATATACATTAAAATAAGTATTTTAAAAGTCAAATAACACAATAGGAAAAAGTACACATGAATAGGCAACCTACAGAAGAAATACTGTAGGCCAATAAACTTATAAAAAGAACCTAAACCTGACAATTAAATAACTTTACATTAAAACAGAATTAGCAAGATTAATGATTGACACTAGCCAGTATTGAAGAGCGTCTGGAAAGGTGTAGCTTAATACAACTTTATTTGGCAAAGCAATTAATAACAGTAATTGGCAATATGCTAAAATTTGAAAAGAATCTTTGATCCAGCAATATCACATGGTCCAGCAATATCACAAAAATATCACATTTTTGTTCAGAGAACAAAATCAGAAAAAAGTAGGGGGATGAGAACAAGGGGCATGGGGAAGAGGAGAAGAGGAGAAGGAAGGGGAGGAGAAAGATAAAAAGGAGGAAGAGAAAGGAAACAGAGCAGGGTGCAGGGAGGGGACCAAAGAAGAAGGAGGAGGGGAGAATCCCATAAAAATTTAAAAATAAAGTCTGGAAGAATATACATAAACTGTTAGTTATTTCTGAAGGGTAATGAGATTATTGGGGGATTTCACCTCACTGTAAATATTTATGTAGCATTTAATTTCTAATAAGAATATACTGTGTTTGAAATAATCAAATATTTCAAAGTAAAATGAAAATGCAGGTAAGCTTACAAGAGAGTATTTCTCCTTACTTGGTTTCTTTGTTACCTTTTTTCCTGCCGAGTACGTATCTAGAGCACGAATAGACAAAATTTCTGGTTTTCATCCTAGTCGTGGCCATTTCATCCCCTCTGTTCATGCAGTGCAAACACAGAGGAGAACGAAATGGTCTCCATCAAACCTTCACCCCTTAACACCCAACACCAGCATAATCTATTTCCCCACAAAGGGCTCAGATTGTTGATTTTAAGAGCCATTAGGCAAGAAATGTTGGAAAGCTAGCACTGAGCTATATAAATAATGATCTGAAAGGAATGAAAATTATTGTGCTTTGCCAAGTCAGCAATCTAAGAATCCTGTTGGGGAAGAAACAGAAAGTTGCTTATATCAAAATTGTTTGTGGTGTTTCCAATAAATCTAAAAATCCAAGAACTTACTTGGACAGGCCTGCTTCTTATTAATATTTTGGAAATGTCTTATCAGCAAAAACCCTCCTAGGAATTGCTATCCTTGCCCAGCAGAGTGAAGAAGAGGGTGTTCACTTTTTATACTAAAATGTTTGACTCTTTCCTAGCATTGCTTCAGTACCATAAAGATTTAATTTTGTGTTGGCATCTATGTAATAAACAATTTATACCTATTCATTTGTAGGCCTCGACATACTTATATATTCCCAACGTAGGTAAGGATAAAAATCTTGAAAGGAACTTGGAAAATATACTTTAGTAACCAACTCTCCCAATTAATATATAAATTATTGCAAAGAAAATTATGTCAAAGTTCCCTGAGGAATATTTTTTTTCCTTCCCACTGATAAGCACAGAGATGACTCACAGAAACTGAAGTCAGCACCGACACTGCATCAGTAGCTGGGGAAATAAATACCTTGAGTGTCCCTGGGCATCCTCCATGAAGAAAGGCAACAGCTTGCCTTTTCACTCCCTTCTCATCTTCTGGATGACATCTCTCACAGTTGCTAGACAACTGTAATTCACAATCACTTCAATTCAAACCTCATTTATGCATTTAGTATAAAGTAGTCTATCTTTTTTAGCCTGCTTCTAGATAGATCTTTAAGTGAAGTATGTGTATGTGATCATCGTAAAACAGATCCAAAATGCAAAACGAGGGCTGTTCTGTGAGCAAAACTCTACCACAGCTGACCTGGGAAAGAAATAGTGGTGTCAGGTGTTCAAGAGTTAAAATAAGAGGCAGATTGTGACTGAGGATCAACAGAGAACATACAGAAGAGAAAGGATGTTAATTCAAAAGATGTCTTGATCTCATTCAATTTAAGACAAAAACAAACCTCATACTGTGGTTGACAGGACCGAATGCTAACATTCAGGTCTTCCTGCTGGGACAGAAGACCACACCTCCTGCCGCACTTGTGACTGGGCAGGGTCTAATAACTAATTCTGGTCAATTCTATGAGTGGAAGTGCTGGGTGCCTGTTCCAGGCAGAAACATTTAATTACTGGTATGAGGCCCTACAGAGCTCTCTCCACCTGCTGTTTTTATCAGATAAACACATTAAATGGCAGTGTCCTGAGATGGTGATTCATTCTTCATCTTGGGTCCCTGAATGACTGTGAAGGACAGATACTGGCTACTAGGCCTCACTTGATGTATTCTTGTTTTAAGCCACTGACTGAACATTTCAAAGTGGTTCGTGAAGTTTTGTGCTAGAGATTTCTTCCTGGACAATATTCTACAGTTGGGTAGTTGAAGACCAGTTGAAGTTGATAGCGATCAAATCAAGACATTACTTGGGAACAATCAATGTTATACCATGTGGGAGATAGCCGACATACTCAAAATATCCAAATCAATATCAGTAAAAATAAAGAATGTGTCTTTTATTTTATGGAAAAAAATTACTGGACTTTTTGCCAACCCAGTATTTTCCATTTGCCTAATGCAGATCCATTTCTCCTCCCTTCCACCCTGCTTGTCTTACCCAACCGTCTCTCATGCATTTGTCTTCTGGCTGGGTTCAACCAACAGGGATGTTCAGGCAGAAAACAAGGACAAAAAAGAATATTGTCAGGGTATTTTTCCCCTAAGTATCTCCCTGGAAGTCACCTCAACCCAGCTGTGTCCCTCAAAAAATGTGCATTGGTCTCTTAAGGCCTTTTGCCCTATTCCCATCCTTCTGGCTTCCAGCCTATGGATGGTAACAGCTCTATCAGCTCTATAACACCACTCACAAATTTGTAATTAGACCCTCATCAAATTTCCTAATTTGTGTATGTCCTTTTAGGACCCTACCTAATTCAGCTAGCTTGTTGCTTACTGTACCAAAAGATTAATGATGATAACAATTGTGCCTGAAATAAACAGAGGCCATGCAGGTGCAATTAGCAATGAATTTTCCCTATATAATGGGAAATTGCATAAATGTTTCAACTATATATACATTTACATGCATGTACAAATATGCATATTTACAAATATGTGGATATATGTATACACATATACACATTTAGTTGCTCACACAGAACACATGCCAGGCCAACTCCAGCATGTAGCAGAAAGCTAGGGCAAGGAGTATGCAGTGTGAATTCACTGTCCTGTGGGGAAGAAAGTGGGCCATACATGTGAAGCCACACTGAACATCACATTGTGCTGACAGGATCATCTTCCCAGCAGCTGGAGCTAACACTGAGCTAATCCGGAAAGACTGCAGGACAGGGAGCTGGAGCCATTCACAATGTGCACATCAGGAATCGTCAGTAGTTACAAGGACCAGGATTAGTGGACTTGCTGAGATACAGCTGGAAGCAGCTGGCCAGCCAAAGATAGTCTTGAGAAATGGCAACATTGAGGCATTTCCAAGAGTGGTATAGCAAACACTGAGAACTTTTCACTTCTCAATATTTATACAACATTATCTTTCATATCATCTTCCAACCTAAACTCTGTTAATTGGTCTATGGATTAGTGCATATAATAGGAATAAATACAGTTTTAGAAGGACAAATGCCTCCAAACAAAAAGTTATTCATTCCTATCACACACTTTAGACAATGGCCAATATCTACCATCCTCATTTCACTATTCTTAAGATACATATATTTTCAAGACTCAGGAAGCAATGACCTATGGGGCTAAAAATCCACACAAAGAGCAGAAATATGGATTTGTCTTATTTATATCACATTATTTTAGAAAGTAATATCCAACACCTTCTAAGAAATTAGAGAATGAACTAAAATTCCACAACATGTCAACTAAAATCCACAACTCTATTTATATGTATATTTTTATTGTTGTTGTTATTTTTTAATCCTTACCTGAGGATATGTTTAATTGATTTCAGAGAGAGAGGAAGTGGGGAGAGGAATAAAGATAGAGGGAAACAATCTGAGAGAGAAACATGAATTAGTTGCCTGCCATACCCAGCCTGGCTGGGGATCAAACCTGCAACCTAGGTATGTGCTCCGAGCAGGGGTCAAACCCACAACGTTTCAGTGCACAGGGGTATGCTCTAAGCAATAGAGCCACACGGCAGGGCTACATATTTTTTGAAATGTTAACAATTGACTTGAGACCAGGTAAAGGAGCTGAACATCCACTGTTCCTGTCAACTTAGTGGCAAATGGAGTAGCATACACAGGATTTTCCACAAGTTGGGCTACATCACACATTGGCCATTTAGTGTACTCACGCATGAAATAGTCTTTAAATTTTACTACCTCTCATAAAAATGTTGTTGTTAATAAATTAACATTGCAAAGCCCTTGTGAAATTTAATTTTTATTTATTTTTCTAGCACTGCTCTCATGTTAAATAGCAAGTGTTTGAGTATTGCACATATGTAAAAATCAAACGTAACTAAATATGACTACTGTACTGTTACCTCAAGGAATAAGTAACAAAAATAGATATTTTTGTATTTGTGCTGTTTGTTGAGGTTCTGAGGATGGCAAGGGTGAAATAAGTGATATAAGAAAATAGTAGAATGCATTAAATTATTTTGACATCTTACAGAATTCTACAACAGGCTAGACTTAATAAAGAAACATTTAAGCATTGATTCTTACTGGCTATTAAGTTGGGGAATAAAGAATTTAACATTATTTTTGCTATTGAATCACACTTGATTTTTAAAAGGAAAATAACATATTACTTATAAAATAATACAATTAATTCTTTCTTTTACTTCATGTTTATATAGTAAAATATTTTTGTAAAGAATTTCACATAATAAGAGCAATAAACTAGATGGGAGAACAAAACTTTTGCAACACAGCCTGCTGACAAAACAGCCCCACAAATCCTTAAACACAAGGAGGTAACAATAGACTAGACATCTGCAAGATAGACAGCTGTCAGTGTCTGTGTGGGGGAAGACAAAGGGAAGCAATGAAGTGTCTGATGGGTCTGAAAAATAGAAGAGAAAAATAGCAAACAGGTTTTCCCTGAGAAGCAAGGCCAGATAATATGAAACGGTAGCATTTTGGAAACTGGAAAGCATTTTGCCCCACCTAATAGTGGATAATTACAAGGGGCCCACAGTAAAGTATGGAAAAAGACTGAAGTAGTCTGGGTGATGTGAATTATCATAACCAAACAACCACAATTCCATTCCTTAAGAGAGAGCTCCACACTGAGGAGAAACTTCCAGAAATGAAATCAAAAGTCAGTAGGAATTTGAACAATAAAGACAAATGAAAGACATGTTCCAAGTTGCCAGGGAAAATAAAGTCAGAAAACCTGAAAAAGTAAGTAAGTAAGTATATGTTTTACCACTTCAAAGAATACAAAAGCAAGTGAGAGCTCTAAGAAATTAAGAAAGTTGCCCTGGATGGTGTAGCTCAGTGGATTGAGCACAGGCCTGTGAACCAAAACATCACCAGTTTGATTCCCAGTCAAGGCACATGCCTGGGTTCCAGGCCATATCCCCAGTATGGGGTATGCTAGAGGCAACCACACATTGATGTTTCACTCCCTCCCTCTCTCCCTCTCCTCCCCATCTCTCTAAAATAAATAAATAAAATCTTTTAAAAAAAACACATGTTACCAACATTAATAATTCAGGAAACATTATTTCCATGATACTCCCTATCCTACAGAAGAATTATATATAATATAAACATCTAGAAAGACATTCATATAAGGATTATTGGTTTGCATTAAATATATACTTGCTTATAGAATTATGACTAAATAAAGATTAAAGGGGAGAAAATAATGTAATGGTTATGTGATTTGACAATGTAGATATAACAATACCATTTTTTAACAGAGCAGAGCATCTGTTTAAAAATTCACTTTTTCAGATATCATACTGGTGGTGGTAGTATTAATATTACCATTCTGGGATTATTGTCTGTGGAATATAGAATGTTCTTATTTTATTATCCACTGTGCCCTTGAGAATTAGCCATTAAGAATTCAGTGTAGAAGACAGGAGACTCAGGTGCATTCTATAAGATGTCAGATAGAAGCTTTAAAGTCTTAAATTTGAATTGGAAGTATTAGAATAAATTTTGTCCCCTGAAAAGACCTAGAAACAACAATCAATATCATAGTACTCTATGCACATTTGTCATCCCAGATTGTGGTCTTGAAATAACACTTCCCACTAAAAGAAATCAGAGGTACTTGGAGAAATGGTTGATATTCCTATGTCCAGACAAGGAATGTACAAGATGGCCCCAGAGTATTTTGTCATACTATGATAGGTTGGATAATGTCCCTCAAAGATATCTCGTCTTAGTCCCTGGAACCCATGAATATTACTTTATAAGACAAAAGGGGCTTTGCAGGTAGAATTAAGTTAAAATTTTTGAGATAGGAGATTATCCTAAATTATCCATGAGGATACTAAATATAATTATAAATGTCCATACAAGAGGGAGATTGGACACAGAACAAAGCAATATGCAATGGCCCTTCTGACACCTTGATTTCAGTCCAGTAAATTTGATTTTAGACTTCTGACATCCAAAACTGTAGGAAAATAAATGTGTGTTGTTTTAAGCTACTAAATTTATGTTAACTTATTATAGTAGCCATAGAAAACTAATACCCATAACAAATAGGACAGATGAGACCTAAGACTAGAGTAACCTCAAAGAATACAATAACCAATTTATAGAAGGTCTCACTGGTCAAAATTGGGAAATTTTACATTTTAATAAGGAGAAAAATTACAATAGACTAAAACCCATTAAATACACTTAAATCTATTAGTACATATTGATTTTAAAAATTAATTGCGTGCCTTTGGAAGGTGATATGAAGCAAAATCTTGATCTGGAAAATTATTGAGTAAGTGGAAAGAATCAAGTATTAAGGCTTCCTTTACTACACAGGTGGCAAACACAAGGCCCTCGGGCCAAATCCAGCCCTCCACCTTGTCTTATCTGGCCCAGCACCTTGCTTCTACCCAGCAGTAGTGCCAAGCTCTCACTTAATGGTTAAGGAGTAGTTACATTTATATAGCCCTAACATTACATTCAGCCCTTTGAAGGCAACCGCAAGGCTGATGTGGCCCCTGGTGAAAATGAATTTGACACCCCTGCTTTATTATACAAAGTACATCACTAGATAACCAAATAGTAGATAGGGGAAGTAGATAGCTTCTCTTTATAAAAGTATTTTAGTTAATAAATGGAAAACAAATAATAGAAGTGAGTATTATTGTTTGGCAACCTCCAACATATTAATGAATGTAGGCATTAATACCAGTGGCTATTACCATCAGGAAAAACAAGACAACCAAATGCTGTATATCACCTGGTGACAGAGTGTCACCACCACTGTTTGTTCTATCAAGGGGAATGAACTGAAGTTCTGACCAAGCTCTGGATCCAGTTGTCAGTTTGCAAGAAACAGACCAGACAGACACACGCTGAACTTCACCGTGGCTGTGCAACCAGCAACACCCAGACTGCGGGAAACTCCACAGGTCAAACACCTCATGTCTTCACAAATGAAGCAGTAAGGAACAGAAAGGACTGGAGAGGAAATTTGTAGATTAAAAAGTTTGAAAAACATATCCAATTTTTAAAAAAATAGGTATGACCAAGCTACAGTGTCTAGAGACACATTAGTAACAAACTTTTAAAATGCAACAAGTTGGTAGTGTTAGTATATTGACTATTTTTGTTGGAAGGAGGTGATTTGACAGGGTCTATGCATGTGGGAGGCACATATGTTTCTTGACCTGGGGTGATGGTTACAAAGGTGTCTGTCTGCCTTGTAAAAATCCGTCAACTGTATATGTGTTTTCTGTGATTTTCTCTAGCTATGCTTTATTTTACTATAAAATGACTTTTTAAAAACAAGAAATACAAAGAGCAAGAATTAAGCTATAAAGTAATATTCAGGGTATTTTTATGACGTTGCATTAGAGAAATGATTGATTCCAGGCCTGGGGAAGAAAATATACAATATGAACCCCGAATATCTTGTCATACCAAATGGTAAGACCATTTGAACCACACTTTCTCACCACCTCATCACTTTTGAGTAACAATTAATGTTTTTAGAGTTAAAAATAAGTAACAAATTGAAAGGAAATAGTTACATCTTACACACTATACAAATGATTAATACCCATAGATTAAGAGCTTCCAAAAGTCAATAAGAAAAATACAACCATCACAGTAAACAAGTAAAAGTGAGAAAAGAAGGAATTATATAAATAGTCTATAAATATATGGCAAGACATTTAACCTTGCTAAGTATAAGGAGAATCCAAACTAAACACAAATTAAAACAAAAAATAAGATTGAATTTTAACACCCAAATGTAAAAGATTGATAATACTCAGTACTGGCAGCAGTGCAGTGTGAGCAAATGGGTACTATTATACCCAGTAATGGGAATGAGGGTCAGTGCTGCTTTTTTTAAAGGGTCATAGGACAGTGTCTTCCATAATTTTGAAGGTGCCTATCCTTTGACCACTTCAGAAACATACATGAGATGCATGTACAAAGATCACTGAAACACAGTTTCAAAGGATGAACAATGACAAACAAGCTAAATAGCCCTCAATAGGGGAATGACTAATCATAAAACCATTTTATGGGTATAATTCAACAGATAACAAGAATGAGATGGATCTATTTACCTATGTGGATTGCCAAAATATACTTTTGTAGCAAAAAAGGCAAATATCAGAACAACATATACAATATAATACTTCCCAAAAAAGACCCTTATATTTTCATATGGACACATACGTAAATAGAAAAACATCTGGAAGGCTACATAGGAAGCAAACCCTCAACTCAGGACAGGAAGCAGGAAATGCATTTGGAAGCATTTGCGTAGTGGCCATGCAGAGACACGGACACCAGCTTGGTCAGTTTAGACTCACACGTCCCATTCCCTCTCCGCCCTCTTCCCGACCCCTCACCTTGCAAGAACAAGAAACAATTCTGAGGATAGGAATGAAAAGGTGGAAAACGCAGGAGTTGTAATCAAGGATCAAACTGTGTTCCTCTTGCCTACTGTGGGTTTCCAAGCCTCACTCAGGAGCAAGTGGCAAGTTTTTAATTGATTAAGAAATAGACATTTAGATTGAAATAAGACTGAACTTTCCAATGTCTGAAAATGAGACTGTCTCTAATTCCCAAATGTGACTATAAAAGTATGACATCTGCCCAAGCTAGTTTCCTGGGATGGAGAAGGGAGATCAGACAGAGGAACTCAAGCACAAAGTAAAAATAAATAATATAATGGAGTTGCTTCCTGCTGGATCCTACTAATGTTATGCGCACATGGTGACACCTCTGGATCCGGCATAGAAGAGCTACTGTCTTTGGAACTCTTGAGGAAGGAAAACTAACAGATAATGAAGACTGGCTCTGTACCCACACTCAGGGTGTGCCCTTTGTTCTTACAAGCTAACAACGATAAAGTAAGGATTCATATGTTCTAAATCTTACAGATGGAGAAACTGAGACTCAGAAAATTGCCCAAAGGCACAGCTGATGATAACAACAGCTATAACATTTACTGTGTAGTCTCCACCAGGTCTGTACTGAGAGCTCCACGTGCATTTCTTGCTTAATCCCAACAATACCTTGTGAGATAGTGCTGTTACTATGCCCAAGACAGGAAGTCAAACTCAGGTCTTTCCTGCCTCCCCCTGATTCCCCATCCTGGGCAACCTGGCACTTGAGGAAGCCAAAGAGAAGCTTAGTGCAAGAACTCTCACCTGCTTTAATGCAACCTTTAGTGAGGAAAAGTTCTCATAGGCAGGCTCAGAGCTAAAGAAAATGGGTTCTAGATTTAATGTCCATTCTTCTTTTCATAGCAGGAACAGGTAATTACAACAAACTTAGAGAATAGAGTTGATTTTACTCACTACACTTTGTAGTCCCCCAATTATGTGATTCATAGCAATAGTTGCTGGACTGTTTTAAAATACTCATTTTCTCTGATTAAAGCTTTCAGATACAAACTCTTGGGTTGTAGCCTGGTGTAAAATTAACTACCAAGCATATCTCCACTGCTAAGAATAAAAGCTTAGAACAATCAAATGTGGATGGCTTGCTGTGCTATAGTTAACTTTATAGTTAACATTATTAGTTTTCTTCTTAAGGAAGAGCACAATATTAGACTTAGGATATATTGCTCAGTGTCATGCAGTCACAGAGAAACAAATTTCCAGAAATTATTGGAATTGTACTAGCTGGGAAGGAGGGACAGATAATTACAGTACACAAGTACACAAATTATACAAGTCAAAAGGACAATAGGGCAGAGAGGAAGATAATCATCCTGGGTTCCTTAGGGCAGAATAGAATGTGGTATTTGTAAATCTTAGTTATGATGGTACTGAAATCCACAGAGACACCCTTGGCCCTTTATCTTAAGTGCAAAGGAAGGTATGGTCTGCTCTGTTTCAATAAGAAATAGATTTTGTTTTCTATTTTCTATGCCATTATTTGTTTATTGTTGTTATAGTATAGTTCTCTCCATTTTCACCCCACCACACCCCCTACCCTACCCACCCCCACCTCCCAACCTCAATCCTATCCCCCTTTGGCTTTGTCCGTGGGTCCTTTATACATGTTCCTTGATGGTCCTTCCCCAATTTTCCTCCATTATCTCTCTCCCTCCTTCCCTCTGGTTACTGTCAGTTTGTTCTTTATTTCTATGCTTTGTCTTAATTAATAAATCCTACTTCATGGAAACTTAATGTTTAGAAATTAATTTTATAACCAAATCTGTGTTTCCTCCCCCCTTTGGCTGAGTTAGTTTTTAGAAAAAAAATGTATTCTGTAGCCAACCTCTTTTGTTCCTTTGCTATGGTAAGATATGTAAGGGGTGGGCAAAAGTAGGTTTATAGTTGTTTGTATGGAAAATAATATAATAATTAATAAATAATAATATAAGAATAAACTCTGTTTTACATACTCACAACTATAAACCAACTTTGCCCACCCCACAGACATACACTCTTGCCATTATGGAATTGGTTTTCAGGGTAGGCAATGGAATAAATAAAGGATTACAAAAGAACCTGATGGAACCAAGAAACACTTAACTTCCTGGAATTGCTAATGTTATTATAACATTTCTTTTCCCCTCATGAGGATTAGCTGTTAAACCACTAAAATAAAATTTTAAAAAATTCTGTGTTTTGTCTTTGGGTACCAAAAGTAAAGGAGTAGTAGAAAGCATGCATATAAATCCTCAGCCAGAATCATGGAAAGAGGAAACACCCCCCCCCACACACACACACACACACAAACACACAGAACATGTAGTAGCATCATTAAACAAGGAAGGATTCCAGGACTGGTTTAAAAAGAAGACCTTCAAAAGAGAACTCCAGAGCCCAAGGACCAGTCCTATCCAGGCCAGGGTAAAGTGAATGAGGAGAAGGTCACGTCACAGCAACTACAGTCTGAAAGACCCTTGTTCTGCCTTCCCTTTTGGAGATAGTGTGGATGGGTTTGCATTCAGGTAAAGCACCATGCCACGGTAAGTGTACCCAACCCGGCAAGGTCACCTTACACAAAATGTTTCTAGTTGATTTTCTCTGTCTTGAAAAATATATGGCCAGACCACTCCTCCCTACCCAGAGTTCAGTAGAGGATGTCCCTGCATTTACTCTTCTCTGGAGCTGTGGTCCAAGAAGCCAAGCCACAATCTCCCTTCCACTAAAGGGCTAAAGTGATTCTTCATGACATGGTGTTTTGAACAGTCTCAAAATCCAAGGACAATGAGTGCTAGAATTGGAAAGGGGAGAGAAAAAATGACAGCTGCCTGAGTCATCACATAGACAAGTTCCCTCCAAAGCAGGGGTCCCCGACCTTCCTCCTCCCAGTCCGTGGATGCCAGATGTAGTTGCTTCGCCACCTGAGCTCTGCCTCCTGTCTCCCACCACTGTCAATCCTGTCCATGGAACAACTGTCTTCCACAAGACCAGTCCCTGGTGCCAAAAAGGTTGGGGACTGCTGCTCTAAAGGATGCCTATTTTTAAGAATGAGATCTTACCATTTGCAACCCTTGGACCTCACTTATATGTTGAATCTAAAGAACAAAATAAATGAAAAAATGAAACAGAAACAGACTCAGAGATACAGAGAACAAATTTATAGTTACCTCAGGGGTGGGGGATTAGAGGACTTGGTTGAAAAAAGTGAAGAAATTAAGAAGTATAAATTGATAGTTATAAAATAGTCATGGGATGTAGAATATAGCATAGGGAATATAGTCAATAATATTTTAATAACTATGTGCAATGCCAAGTAGGTACTTGAAATATCAGGGGGGATCATTTTGTAAAGTATATGATTGTCTAATCATGATTCTATACACCTGAAACTAATACAAAATAATAATAAATATAAATTGTAATTGCAAAATAAAATTAAAATAAAAATAAAATAAAAAAGCTTTTAAAAAAATATCCCTCCCAAAAGCAAGCTGCCAAGGGGAAACAGAAAAAAGATGTGTGTACTTTGCATACATGTGGATATTCGTGTTTGGAAAATCTTCTGAAACCTTCAACAAAATGGCCACAGAGTCCTAGATAAACACTGGCAGTTCTTAAAGTAATGACTGCTCCTTCCAAACCAGCCTCAGAAGCAACAAAGACTATAGTGCTGCAAGGAATAATTCAGCAGTCCATAAAAACAATTCTGCTTTATGAAAGTGGGTGATACTCATACATTATAAGAAATAAGGAAACATTCTCTATTTCTGAAGCATTTATGGTTCATGTGTTAGTATTTATACTAACCTGGATCATTCCCTCTTTAATTTTAAGTTACAGTGTTATCTAAATTTAGGTGTCCTTTTTTACTTTGTTTTCTTATGTACATTTGCTCTTGGGTCAACATTAATATACTGCAGTACAGAAACACACATGCTAGCAATTATATTTTCCTTCCTATGTGTTTCTTCTTTGTTGTGGATTAATTCTTATGATCTTTGTCATGAAAGCCAAGCAAATCAGATTTGTGTTCATGGAAATGTAACAAGAATTTTGGAAATGTTTGTAATAAATCCCACATGTTTCATTTGCTTAGATTCATAAAGCTGGAAAGGAATCTCATTTGGTGATTTTAGAAATGGAATTTTATATGGTCTGATACCATTTACTAATTTTCCAGAAGGATACATTGCCTAAGCAAATAGGTAGTTTCTCTTAGACCTCTAGAGACCTAACTGATAAGGCTGAACCCACTTTTGTGTAAGAGAATACCCTGTTCCCAGATAAAGGGAATTCTAACGTCACCTTTGTGAAAGTTCCGGAAGGCAAAAGGCAGACATCACAGGATACCTTAAACGATTATGGTGTCAGGAGAGATAGACAACGCCAGAATTCCTAAAAGCATAAAAACACCTATGAAGCATCCAAAAGTAGTCATTATTGTTTCCTAAGTGTTCTAGTGATATAATATGCAATATAAAATATGTAATATTCTGAATATCTGCTTTTTGCATGATGAATCTATATGAGATAATCTTGCTAGGAAGTTACTCTTCCTTCAGGAAATTAGTTTACTGTTGGATCTCCCCAGTATTGTCTGCTTTAGAAAACTAAAAATGTTCGGTCATTTGGGCCACCTGCTGTTGCTCAGGTATCCATATTTAAAACATCCAAAATAGGTGGTTGTTCTAATTTTTAAAATGCTTCAGAAACTGGAAATGCTTCCTACATAAAAACCCACTCTTTGGATTACTACCATGTTTACTATGGCCAGAGTGGACCTTATTATGGCAGCAGATAGACTTTGTTAATAATAATGAACTGACAAAGCATGGTAGGAAGCAAAGAGATGCCAAGGAGATGGTAGAAAATAAAGAAAACTATTGGGACTAACTCAGGAGGCATGGGACTCCACAGTGGGTGTCAAACTGTGGCCTGCATCAGAATCACCTAGAGAGCTCACCAAACAGATTGCTGGACCCCACCCCCAGACTTTCTAATTCAGTAAGTCTGTTTGTAATGGAATGCCTGAAAGTTCATGCCTCTAAAAATTTCCAAGTGAAGCTGACCATATTTTGAGAATGGCTGGCCTACAGTGTTTGCTCCTGCAAAAAGCAGGATATAAGCATCTTCCCAAGCAGGATCTTCCCAAGATACAAGGATGTATACAATATAAAAACAGAAAAATCTGAGAAAAAAAGAGTTGGCTTTCATTTCTCTGAGAAACATTTTTTACATACTGTAGGATTAAATCTGCAACCATTCATTTCCCTAATGAGGGAGCTAATTGCTCTGATCCAAAAAGACCCCAAAAGGTTATAGCCCAAACTGAGTGTTATCCCCCTAAGTATTTACATTTTAAGAAGGAATAAGGTCCAGAACTTGGAGACACCTTTTGGTAGTACAAGCCAAGACCCCACAGGGCATTCTGGCTCCTGGACAGATTTTATTTATAAACCAAGAGGTTGGAGCAAGGATTCATGCCCATTATGTTTCCAAGGAGACCTTTACAGGAGGGGAGACAGGGACAGCTGCCTCTTTCCCCATTAGAAGCAAAGAAAAATCCTTTTCCTTGTCTCTCACCTAAGGAATGTTCAGCCACTCCAATAAGACATTTGGCCTGACTTTTATCACATCTCCCCAGAGATGAGTTCTGGGACAAGAGGGGCTGTGTGCTTAAGAAATCACTCTCTTATCCAGAATACTTTGGGTATGCTTTTGGGATAAAACTAGTAAAAACTAATATTAAAAACCCAACAGCCTCTGACCCTAAACTAGCTCTACTGGGACTAAGATACCTAGCATCTCATCATGAGTCAGGATTGCACCCAATCAATTCTGTAAGAGGAATGTCACAAAATTTTATCCAAATGATTTCTATCTGGTAGAAAAAAAGTATCCTCATTTGTTACAATTCATTGCCTTATAGGCCATCAACCAGGTTCCAGTCTAACTTAGTGACCTCATTCTAATATCCTCTTATTAAATTTCCTACAGATGTCCACATTACTCAAAATGTTCTTACAATCAGCCTTCCATTGTACTGAGTCCTTCATTAATTGATGAGCAGGTGAAAGTGCTGACAGGTATTTATGTTTGTATGAGTTATACTTTCCACTTTTTGAAAATCATGTTCACAGAAAGGTCCAACAGCATCACTCCAAGAGGGCCCTTCACACCTGGGTCGGGCCCTGGACTCCACCAGGGTTGAAACTCTATCCCCTACTACCTACTCACAGAAGTGTGATGTCTTCTCTTGACAAAAAAGGACTCAGCTTACTTGAGCAAGCACCATCATCTCTCTTCTAATATCAGTGTGCACTCTACCCTGCTCAAAATTGGGGGAAGCTTTAATCCTTACAGATATAAGGGTTAAAGGGATATAAGGGTCTCTCCAGCAAAAGCACCTCCCAGAACTTCTAGGTAGCACAGTCCCAGACACCAATGGACAGTCACTTAACATTTCATCCAAATGATGCCCTCTGGAGTTGTGCAATGTAGGTGGCTCTGGGAAGACCCCACTGGGTCTTGTCCAGGGAAGATAGGAAAGATCATTAAAATGTATTTGAATTTTATCCATACTCTATGAGCTTGTGGTTGTAGAACTACCCACTCATCCAGAGGAAAAATAGTCTACTCTGTCTAGGTCCACATCTGGAATCATGTAACTAATGAAGAAAGATGTAGCTCTAGGCTGCTTCAATGTGTATAATGAGCCTCAGTCGTTTCCATTTTTCTAGCTTTTATGCAGAAAGTCACTTCCTTCTCTGTATAGGTAAATGTATTTACTCACTTTTTGACTCGAGCACAGAGAAAGCACAAAAAGCCACAAAGGCATAGAAGGCTGAGCTGTCTCTACTTGTTCCTTGTCCAAACAACTTGTTCCTTTGCCTCAGAAGCAAATTCTGTTTCTTCCATCCAGTTATATATATGGTTTATAGTTTAATACCACCTGGTAGGAATGGTTTGTTGCTGGGTGTGCAGCCACAGAGGCCTAGGTAATCAACAGAGTCAGAAATGTATCATTAGAACCACAGAGGACTCTTTTGAGAATATTATCCATTACATCACATGACGCCAGCTCCATTAAGACTTCAGAAAGTGCCCGACCTCAGGGATGCTTCTGTACGTCTGGAGCCACAAATATGTCTGTGTCCCATATACCTCTTTTTCTGAATGGCTTCTAGAATATCAGACACAAACTGGAGGCCCTTTGTGGATGTCTGTGGAACAAGGCAGGCAGCAGAAGAGAGACACTGTGAATTCTCTGAGTCCAGGATTTAGTACTCTTGCCCTTTTACTTTACGCCCTTGTGACTCCACACATTATTCATCTGTGACCTTCTCCACCTTGTATTTTCCAATCTTTCTTCCCTACTTTTATTATGAGCACTTAATCAGCTTATCCAATATTCAAGAAATGCCATTAAACCATTTTTGCTATTATGTCATTTCTTTCAATATTGTCAAGAAACTGAAACATATTGGTTAAAGTGGAGTTATCATTCAGGGGAAGTGGTTTTTGAATTAGTAGGAAGTAATTTGTATATTCATGTCTCTGTGCAACAAAAGTAAAATTTATTAATGCAGAATATGTTTCTGCTTGTGTTTTAAACTGTCACAGACCACCAGCATCATATGAAGTACCAGGAACAACAGCATTAGACCTCATTACGGCTCAGTGGGCATGCTGCCAAAAATGGCCATTTTCTTGCTTCTGTCTAATATAATTCTATTTATTTGGCTTACACTGTCAATTTAGGCTAGTCATCTCTTATTAATCATTATTTTTAAAGGCTTATATCTATCACATAAAATTTCCAAACAACTCTAGTCATATGAAGGAAAGAAAAATCTAATTTGTAGAAAATATCTGAGTCTCAATTTTGTTTTAAACTCTAAGATTTATTTCTGTAATAATGTATCAAGAAAATTTGAATAATAGTCTTTTTATAGGTTTTAATGTTGTAAATTCTAGATGTTAAACTTTTTGCTTTAATTCTTATTTATTTTTAGGAATAATAGGAATTTTGGGATTATTCCTTCAACTGAATTCCTTACTAATTCATTTTAATTTCTTGTGTGCTGCGATTACTTGTATAAGGCTATGGTATGGTATACTACATTTGATGAGTGCTACCTAAATATTCACTGACTAGGAAAGGAAGACATGCTACCTAAATATTCACTGACTAGGAAAGGAAGACATGCTTTCCAGGGCCCTCCTCCATCAGCCAGTCTCCCCACAGTCCTTGCCATGCCCATCCTGTGCTGCTGCAGATCTCACTTTCCCTTGCAGCTCTCCAGGATCTTTGGCTCATCTATAGACAACATAAGTGGAAAGCATCACTAATATCAAACATGGGGGAAAATGAGGATGCAGCAATCCCTCTTCTCTTATTTAAGCTGCATGAAGTCTCACAGGATAATCATATAGGAAGAAATCATAAGCTCAGATGGATAATGGTAGAAGTCCCCACATCAGGGCAACAGTGTAAATTGTGAACTATCACTCATCACTCCACCCCATTCCCAGTCGGATGATATTCCAAATCTTCCAAATTCTAGGGCTGGATCAAAATTTTATGCTTGTTTTTCCCAGACCACAAGGGCCTGAAACCAGGAAGCAACCTCAAGGAAAAAAAACGCAAAAACGCTCAAATTTGTGGAGATTGAATAACATGCTACTAAACAGTGAATGGGTTAAGAATGAGATCAAGAAAGAAATCAAAAAGTTTCTGGAAACAAATGAAAATGAACACACAAAAGTCAAAAACCTATGGGACACAGCGAAGGCAGTCCTGAGAAGGAGGATCATAGAGATACAGACCTACCTAAAAAAGATAGAAATATTTCAAATGAACAACCTAGCCCTACATCTACAAGAACCAGAGGAATGACAACAAACAAACCCCAGAGCAACAGTGTAAAGGAAGGAAATAACCAAGATCAGAGCAGAATTAAATGACATAGAGACTAAAACCACAATTCTAAGGATCAATGAATCCAGGAGCTGGTTCTTTGAAAAGATAAACAAAATCGACAAGCCTTTAAGCAAACTCATCAAGAAAAAAAGAGAGAGGACCCAAATAAACACAATCAGAAATGAAAGAGGAGAGATTACAACTGGTACCACAGAAATACAAAGGATTGTAAGAAATTATTATGAAGAACTATATGCCAAGAAATTTGAAAACCTAGGTGAAATGGACAAATTTCTAGAAAAATATAATCTTCCAAAACTCAATGAAGAGGCAGAAAGCCTGAACAGACCAGTAACAGCTGACAAAATCAAAGCAGTAATCAAAAAACTCCTGGCACACAAAAGCCCTGGACCGGACAGTTTCACAGAAGAATTTTATAAAATATTTCAGAAAGAGCTAACCCCTATCCTTCTCAGACTACTCCAAAAAATCCAAGAAGAGGGAAGAATCCCAAACTCTTTTTATGAAGCATCATCCTAATTCCAAAACCAGATAAAGACACAACAAACAAAGAAAAGTACAGGCCAATATTGCTAATGAACACAGACACTAAAATCCTCAACAACATATTGGCACACAGCATCCAGCAATACAGTAAAAAGATCATACACCATGATTAAGTGAGATTCATCCCAGGGATGAAAGGATGGTATAATATTCACAAATCGATAAATGTAATACATCACATAATCAAAAGACAGAATCATACCATTATATCAATAGATGCATAAAAAGCATTTTATAAGGTATAGCACCCATTTATGATAAAAACACTCAGCAAAGTGGGAGTACAGGGAGCATACCTCAACATAACAAAGGCCATATATGAGAAACCTACAGCCAACATCATACTCAATGGGCAAAAACTAAAAGCTTTCCCCCTAAAATCAGAAAGAAGACAAGGATGTCTGCTTCCACCACTTCTATTCAACATAGTATTGGAAGTTGTAGACACAACAATCAGACAAAAAAAAAAGAAATAAAAGGCATCCAAACTGAAAAGAAAGAAGCAAAACTGTGATTGTTTGCAGATGACATGATAGTGTACATAGAAAATCCTAAAGACTCCACCAAAAATCTATTCAACCTAATAAGTGAATTTGGCAAACAGCAGGATACAAAGTCAATATTCAAAAATTGAAGACATTTTTGTACAGCAACAATGAAATATCAGAAACACAAATCAGGAAAAAATCCAATTTGATATAGCAAGAAGAAAAATAAAGTACCTAGGAGCAAACCTAACCAAGGAGGTAAAAGACCTGTACTCAGAAAACAATACATCACTAAAGAAAGAAATTAAAGAAGGCACAGACAAATGGAAGCATATACCATATTCATGGATTGGAAGAATTAACATCATCAAAATTTCTATACTACCCAAAGCAATTTATCGATTCAACACAATCCTTATTAAAATATCAATGACATATTTCACAAATATAGAAGAAAAATTTCAAAAATTTATATGGAACCATAAATGAATCTGAATAACTACAGCAATTTTGAGAAAGAAGAACAAAGTAGGCAGGATCACAATACCTGGTATCAAACTATATTATAAGACCACAGTAATCAAAACAGCCTGGTACTGGCATAAGAACAGACACATAGAACAATGGAACAGAATAGAGAGCCCAGAAATAAACCCAAGTCTCTATGATCAACTAATATTTAACAAAGGGGGCAGAAGCATAAAGTGAGTGAAAAAATAGCCTCTTCAAAAAATGGTGTTGGGAGATCTGGACAGCTACATGCAAAAAAAAAAATGAAACTCAACCACCAACTTACAACATATACAAAAATAAATTCAAAATGGATAAAAGACTTAAATATAAGTTATGACACCATAAAAATCCTAGAAAACAACATAGGCAGGAAAATCTTGGATATCACACATAGCAATATTTTCACTGCTATGTCTCCTAGACAAGGGATAAAGGAAAGAATAAACAAATGGGACTTCATCAAACTAAAAAGTTTCTGCATGGCTAAAGAAAACATAAGGAAGAAAAAGGAAACCAACCATATTGGAAAATATATTTGCCAATGATATCTTAGACAAAGGTTGGATCTCCAAAATATATAAAGAACTCACACAACTCCACTCCAGAAAGACAAACAACCCAGTTAAAAAATGGACAAAGGACCTGAACAGACACTTCACCAGGGAGGACATACAGAGGACCCAGAGACATATGAAAGGAAGCTCAGCATCACTAGCCATCAGAGAGATGCAAATTAAAACCACAATGAGATATCACTTCACACCAGTCAGAATGGCCATCACAACCAAATCAACAAACAAACTACAATTGCTAATGAAGTTGTGAAGAAAAGGAACCCTTAGTACACTGTTGGTGGGAATGCAGACTGGTGCAGCCACTGTGGAAAACAGTATGAAATTTCCTCAGAAAACTAAAAATGAAATCGCCTTTTGACCTGGCAATTCCACTGCTGGGATTATACCCTGAAACACCAATTCGAAAGAATCTTTTCACCCCAATGTTCATAGTAGCACCATTTACAATAATCAAGTGCTGGAAGCAACCTATGTGCTCATGAGTAAATGACTGGATCAAAAAACTGCAGTACATTTACACAGTGGAATGCTATGCAGCAGAAAAAAAGGAGCTCCTACCCTTCACTGCAACATGGATGGATCTGAAGAGCATTATGAAATAAGCCGGGTGGCGAAAGACAAATACTGTATGATCTCATCTATAAGTGGAACCTGATCAACAAAACATACAAGCAAGCAAAATATAACCAGAGACACTGAAATAAAGAACAAACTGACAGTAACCAGAGGGGAGGTGGGAGGGGGTATTGGGGGAAAAGTGGGACAGCTCATCAAGGAACATGTATAAATGACCCATGGACAAAGCCAAAAGAGGGTAGGAATGAGGGTGGCAGGTGGGGATGGCTAGGGTGGAGGGAAGTGGTAGGGGGAAAATGAAGACAGCTATACTTGAACAACAATAAAAAAGAGAGAGAAAACTAATTTCATGCTTGTTGTTGGCTGTTTCCTAGTAAGTTACAGCCATTTGGATATGCTTCCTTAAATGACTGGAATCTGGGGACAACTCCCCTCACCTGGGGGGTGGGGGTGCCATGTGAATCACTCTAAAACATCAGAAGAATATATATTCTGGCAAAATTTCCATTCTCCCCTCCTTGCCACTTAGAAACTCATTGAAAAGTTTCTGGTTATACCTGGCATATATATACCACATGCATTTACCCTATAAAACCCTAGTAAAGTGACAAGGAAAAATTTTTTTTTAAAAAAAAAGAACAACAACAAAAAATACTATGTATTAGTTTACTGAAGCTGCTGTTTGTGATAAATTTCCACAACCTTGGTGACTTAAAACAAAAGAAATTCATTCTCTCAAAATTCTAGGGACTAGAAATCTGAAATTAATATCATTGGGTAGAAATCAAGATGTCAGCAGGGCCTCTGGAGACATGAGAGCTAAAGCCGTTTCCTACCTTCCGCAGTCTCTGGTGGCTGCTGGCATTCCTTGCCTTATGGATGCGTCACTCTGACCTCTGCCCCAGGTTCACATTTCCTTCCTCTCTCTTGTCTGTAACAGATCTCCTCCTCCCTTCCTCTTACAAGCATACTTGTGATTGCATTTAGGGCCCACCTGGATAGCCAGGAGACTCTCCCATTTCAAGTTTGTTAATTTAAATCATACCTCCAAAGTCTGTGCCGCATACGGGAACACTAACAGTTCCCAAAGATTAGGACATGGATATCATTGGGGTAAGGGTGGGGCCATCACTCAGCCTACCACGTGCTCAAGAAGATAGCAGGAAAGGAATCAACATAAGCATCTAAGAAAGCACAGCGTTTTAGAAGATTAAAGTAGATGGAGCAGTGAGGACAGAAGAGTAAAAGAAAATACTAAAAAAAGTGAGCGGCTGCATCTATTGACAGGAAAGCAGAGATTATTCTCTGGAGAAATGAAGTCAGAAAGGCCGCACAGCCATGGCCATCAAGTAGAGTGGAGCAGTGGAAGGTAGCCAGGGATGTAAGCTAGGAGATGAACTCAAAGTCTACCTAGTGAACCAAATGGCTTGCAAGCCCCTTCATCTGACCCAACCCCAAAATGCCATCATGTAGCCCAGTCAGGGGACCAAGGGATTCCTCCTCAGAAGAAAATGAACAATTGCAGGAAAATACACCTACAAACGGTAACAGCTGAGGTCACCCCAATGAAAAGACCTGCTCCTCCTCTTAAGGCCAATAGTAGCAGTTCTCAAAGTTTTTGGTCTCCACACTCCCTCAAACTCATGAAATCACTGGAGACTTCAAAGAGCGCTTCTTCATTCAGGCTAGAGCTATTGAGGGTTACCATCCTACAAGTTTTCAAAAATTTGTCATTAATTTGTTCCAAAGTAACAACCTACTACATAACATAAATAACATTATTTTTATGTAACACATATTATCCTAAACAAAAAATATAAGTTTTAGTGGAAAAGTGCTATTTTGGGCAACCTCTTTGATGTCTATCATCATAAAATACATCTGGGCTTTCATATGTGCTTCTGCATTTAACCTGTTCTAACAAGTTGTTTTGGTTGGAATATATGAATAACATGCAGCCTCACATTACTATATAGGTGCAAAAAGAAAAAGTATTTTAATAGCCTTTTTAGGTAATATGGATTGAAACTACACCAACAGTTAAAAAGCAGTAATTTCTTAAAGGTTAGTTGCAAGGCAGAATCTGAAACCATACTTGTGAACTATTTGTTGAAATCTATCTATATGTGTGTGTAATATATAATATAAATATATATTGTAAATGCATATTTACATAATATGCATATGCATATGTAACATTTATAATATGCATATAGCTTTCAATATAAATTAGAAGAATTATGGACAATTTAGTAACACGTATCAGACATAAGACTGTATACCTAACAGTAAGTTGGGTTCTGTACCAAGTTTCATGATAGCAGTAAACTATAGAAAAACATGAGGTTACATTATACAACTGAACAAATTATTTAAAATGCTGCAATATAAGTATCAAGTGGAAAAAAGGTTTTCATGCTACAAGATGAGGCATAGTCTTTTTAAACATTTTTTATTTTATCAAATTTATTGGGGTGGCATTGGTTAATAAAATTATATAGGTTTAAGTTATATGTATCCTTATGTTAATTTCAGCACTATTCATGTCATGGTGGTCATGACACGGGAACAACCAAAGTGTCCTTCAATAAATGACTGGATAAAGAGGATATAGTACATATATACAATGGAATACTACAGCCATAAGAAAAGATGAAATACTGCCATTTGCAACAACATGAATGGACCTTTATAATATCATACTAAGCCAAAAAAGTCAAGAACCACATGATTTCACTCATATGTAGGATATAAAAGTTAAAGCAATAAACAAATAAATAAGATAAATAAACAAAATTAATAGACACAGACAACAGTTTGGTGATTACCAGAGGAAAAGTAGGTGGAAGGAGGGAGAAAGTGGTAAAGGGGGTCAAATCCATGGTGATGGAAGGAGACTTGTGAGGTGATGAGCACACAATGTAATATACAGACGAAATGTTATAGAATTGTGCACTTAAAACCAGTGAACTTTTTGTACTCCATTACATTGAAATCCATTGGTTTATCTTGCAATTTTCATGTCTCTTTTGCCCATGTATAATTTTGTAGCATCGTGCATTTATCATTTGGAAAATCTCTGCTCACTGGGCTATACAAATCTTCCAAATTTTGACACATTTCTTTATACAGTATCAAAAAAGTTACATTTCTTAATATTACCATTGACCACATCAGAATATTCTGTAAGTATTGGGAAGCTGTCAAGTTCCCAGAAATTTTCCAAACTTCTGATTTTTCTTGAAAGCTTGAATTTTATCATTGGCATAAATATTGACAGTTTTTCTTAAAGTGACAGGCTCACATTATTCATTTTCAAGAAAACATATGCCAAATACCTAAGTTTGAATAACCATAGTTTGTCATTCTATAAGTAAAAATGGTTTTCATGAAAAAAAATACGGTCACTTCAACTATCAATGTAAGTGACTGCGCTAGCATTTTCCTGAGACCGTCATTGCATTGTAGTGCGCAGTGAAACTGCCATAGGCATACTTGCCATTTTCTCACTAAAATATTCAAAGACGTGCATGCGCCCAGTTTCTTAGTGTTAACTGTTTCACCAATGGCAACCTTAAGTGAAACCGGCAGAGTTTTTACCACAGCATGTGGTGTAAAGAATGCTGGTATGAGGTAGTACCACTTCCTTTATTCATGGCAAAGTCCATGGCAGTTTTATCCAGCAATGTTTTACACAATCAGTGCAAATGTTAACATTAGATGAAAGGCAAATAATATCTGGTAC
This sequence comes from Tonatia bakeri, assembly GCA_004024845.1. Lineage (NCBI taxonomy): Eukaryota > Metazoa > Chordata > Mammalia > Chiroptera > Phyllostomidae > Tonatia > Tonatia bakeri. Next base: position 444,678 of record PVIA01000377.1, read on the forward strand.
TAATAAAAAAAAAGTAGTTTTAAGCTCATGAAACTCTGCAAGATTCTCTGAGAACTCAAATGTCCTTGAACAACACTTTGAGAACCATCGCCCCTCCAGTAAAGCAAACCAACCCTCTCCTCACGTTCTGAAAATCCGTTGTGTATTTAGTCCCTTACTTAAAAATGTGAAGAGTTAATTAAGTATCGCCTTCGTGTTGGGAGTTTCCAAGACCACCCTCAGGTTTAATGATTCATTAGAAGGACTCATAACACAAGAAAAGCTGATGTACTCATAGTTTTATTTTGTTACAATAAAAGGACACAGATTAGAATCAACAAAGGGAAAAGGCACATGGAACAAAGCCCAAGAGAAACCAGGCACAAGCTTCCATGTGTCCCCTTCCAGTAGAGTCATGTAAGGATGCATTTCATTCTCCCAGCAGTGATATATGGCACATGTAAAGTATTGCCAACAAGGAAAGCTCACGTGAGCCTTGGTGTCCAGGGGTTTCATTTGAAACCTCAGCTACTTAGATTTCAGCCTCTCTCCCGAGAGCAAAACCAGGCCTTCATCATAAATCACATTATTAGTTAGCATAAACTATCAGATCAAACTGGTATAGTGTGGCCCAAGGCCTCAGACATACAAAATCAATCTTTATCAGCAAAATATTCCAAGGGCTCAGAATTTATCTTGCAGGAGTCAGCCAAAGGCCAGTCCTGAAGACAGGCCTTTCTTTGTAGTGAGCAGAGTTTAAGCAACCCAGGCCTACCAAATTAACCCTTTTCTGTTAAACCTGCCTCCAACCTCAAAGAAAAGAATAAACAGCTGTTAAAAAAATGAAGACACAGAAACTAAACAAAAGCAGAGAAAATTTCAAGTCAATTATAAATAATATCCTTAGTGAGATAAGAATAGATATTATATTCATAAAACAATATGAGGAAACTACACAATCATCATAGGAGAAAAAGCTTTTAGAAATTAACCATCATATATCATCTAAAATAAAGAAATCAATCAATGGTTGGAAGTTAAAAGAGAGAACATCACCAAGAAAGTAAAACCAAAAAACTGAAAAGTCAGAAAATATGATAAACTGGGGTAAAATAATTCCTCTACATTTGATCTAGGATAGCCAGTGAAAATAATAAGAGTACTAACATGAGAGACCAGGGAGGCTGGTGGAGAGAAATAGTTCAAAAAAGTAATAAGACATTTTTCCAAAATGGAAAGAAAGGAGTCTACATTTGAAAGAGTCAGCTAAGTGACTAGAATGATGAAAGAACATGCATCATTACAAAATTTCAAAATGCCAGGGATGATGATAAGATCCTAAAAGCTTCCAGAGAGAGAACACTTATCAGTACAAAAGAATGAGAATGCAAGTGGGATCAAATTTTCCAGCAGCAATACTGACAGCGAGGAGACAGTGGTACAATGCTTTTTATAACAGGCCAAAGAAGGGGAGGTCATCAGGGAATGTGTGTGAAAGATCCATGGACAAAGACAGTGGTGTCGGGGGGGAGGAGTGAAGGTGGGAGGTGAGGGGAGGTAGGGTGAGGAGAGAGTAATGAGGGGAAAATGGGGATAGCTGTGATTGTATAACAATAAAAAATAAAACTAATTTTTAAAAACCTAAGGAAAAATATTTTTGTACTTAAAATTTGTCCCAAGCCAAAATATCAATCAAGTGTGAAGATAAAATTGAGACAGCTTAGACACAAAAGAATTTTTTACATGAATGTGCCCATGAAGGATAGGCTTCAGAAAACAAGGGAGTCAGTCAAGAAAGAGAAATTCATGCATTCCAGGCTCCAACCAAGGAGAGTGAGAGTGTCAAAGAAAAGTCCAGAATGACCCTATGTATCACTATTCCATTACAACTAGGACGACCATACAGCCTCTGTTTGCTGGGATAATACCAGTTTACACAAGTTGATCACAAACCCCCTTCAGCTCTCAGTAATGTCCAGGTTTGATGACACACTACGTGATCACTTTAATATAATCCATTGTATCAGACAGCTTAGCTGAATTATGCTGTGGTACAAATAACCCTAAAATCTGAGTGGCTGACCACAACATGAGTGGGATTCCCATTCCCATTCACCACGAGTGTCTCTTCTCCACATCTTCATTACAGGAGCAGGGCTGAAGGAGTAGCCCCTAGCTGGAAATGCCAACTTTGTAGCAGAAAGAAAAGAATGATGGAAGAAATATATCATGGCTCTTAAAGTCTCTTTTCAGAAGTGACACAGGTCACCTCCATTCACATGGCATTGGCCAAAAAAGGTTACATAGCCAGATCTGACACTACTGAGTTTAGAATTAAAAACCTCCTATGGTGTGAGGCCAGTAAGAAGTGAATTGTTTGGTGGTTGGATAGAATAAATTAATTTTGAATAGTAATTTATTTTACTGCAGGTATTTAGAATCATTTAGTTTTAAAACTCTACCTGTTTTACTGTAATCAAAATAAAAATTGACTTTAATTTCAGGGGGAAAGAGGAAGGGTTTACAGGAACAAGTATAAAGGACACGTAGACAAAAACAAGGGGCAGTGGAAAAGGGAGGGAGGTGGGGAGGGCTGACGGGTGGGTTGGGATAGGAGTAAAAGGCAGAAAAATGTACTCGAACAACAATTAAAATTAAAAAACAAAAATTAAAAATTGACTTTAAATGAGCAATTCATGAAAAGCTCCAATCTCGTCTAGAGAGTAGTTGCTTGGATAGCTGTACAATAAATCAGGGCATTATTCTTCGGTACAGATCTGATGTTGTTGCAGGGAAGTTAGAAGCACCACCAGAGCTCTCAGGATGAACAGTCCAGACCCCTGCATAAGATTCTGCTCACTCATGACTTACCACATCATAAGTAAAATCTTTCATCACAGCCACACAATCATAAATTGTCCTAACTTTGCTTACCCATTCACTTCTTCATTTAGCACATATAAGCACTGAAAATACAAACTCAAATAAGATTATATAACTTCCTACAAAAAGCCCTAAATCTCATTGAGGAAAAGGTGTGAAAATACTAGTAGTGCAATGGAATGGACACTATTATGTTTTTAACAAAGTACTTTGTGAGCACTTTGGGTTGACCTTGTTCACTGGTCTATATCTCACTATCTCCCTCCTGCTGTGTCCAAATATTCTACAGAGACACACTTTCTTTTTTAAGTTCCATGCTAAATAGTCATCTCATTCCACCTGCCCAGAGCCCCTGTCTCTAGACTGATGGTCATTGCCTACAGCACAAAGGAAATGACCAATAATACAGAAGAATTATTGTAGAAGATGCCATTTCCCAAAGAAAATCCAATTCCAATCAGATCCAGTTACACAAAAATTCTGATTAAAGCAATCTACAATTCCACAATTGTAAAAACCCAAATTACCAGCTACATGTAAACTTTTAGTGGTAAGAAAAAAACAACAACAAAGAATGAAAGTATAGAGCATCTTAAGTCAAGGAAGAAGGTGAACCAGAAGTACCACAGTGGAGGAAACGTCAGACTCACAGTGATGATGCCTGCCTGTAACCCTTCCGTATCAGTCTATGCACTAAGTCTGTGAGTGATAGTTGGGTTCTTTCTCTGGGTTAAATATTCCTATCTCTGCAATACATGTCTTCCAGCTCCTTTAACTTCTATTTACTTCCCAGATTGGACATGGCTGGTATTCCTATGAGTCAAGGTAGATCTCAAGCACCATCTCCACAATCTGGGGGAGAATTATTTCTTTTTCCCAAAGTTAACATCACCTCAGAGTAAAGAAAAAAAAGAAAATGTAGGTAGAAACCTTCTGACAGCTGTGCTTTGCTATCCACTGGGAACAGCTCTAAGTTCTTTTTATGAAACATCCTCCTTTTATCTTCTCAAGACACCCATGGGAACTTTTTCATCTCCATTTAACAATGAAATAATTGTGTCCCAGGTAAATTAATACTTTGTCCAAGGTCACATGACTAGTAACAGGTGGAGCTATGATTTGGATCCATGTATACCTCAGAGCTTATGCCCTTAGTTATATACAATACTGCCTCATGGCAGCCAATACAGAAGTGAATGTAGTGGTAAAAATTGCAGCATAACAAATAACTTGAATATGTGCCAGTCCAAAAGTTTATATGAAGATAGACCAAAAGGAACTAGTTAGAAACTCCTGTACTATTTTTTTTTTGTCCTCACCCAAGGACATGTTTATTGATTTTTGAGAGAGGGGAAAAGAAGGAGAGAGAGAGGGAGAAAGACATGATGTGAGAGAGAAACGTTGATTGGTTGCCTCAAACATGCACCCTGACAGGAGATGGAACCCACAACCCAGGAAGTGCCCTGACCAGGATCAAACCAGTGACCTTTTGGTTTATGGAATGATGCTCCAATGAGCTGAGCCATGCTAAGCAGGGTGAAACCCCTGTACTCTTTTATGTGGAACATTTACCTTTCCTTTCAAACAAGTCCAGCTAGAACAACAACTGGTCAAATGAGTCGAACAGAGTAAGAAATTAATAAAAATTAATTGGGTGAGTTAGCTCAACAATATCAACAAGGACCAATTCAAAATACCTTAATAGCTAAAATGTTTCCATAGCTAGTTCACAGAGCTGTTATAGTAGCTTGATTTATACTCATCAATTTGTTACTTGTTGGGAAAAATTTGTATCATACAGTAGATCTCATGTGTGTATTCAACTTAGTGACAGTATGAATTTTAAGTAAAAGCATTGATAATAGTGTTACCTTTTAATTGATAAGTGTCTAGTATTGGTATATATCATTTCTGTTCAAGTTGCAATTTTAGCAACATATGTTGGCAAATGTTAAAATAATTGTCTTAACTGTTTAGTAATCATATTTCAGAGAATCAAGTTTTTATTTATATTTTTAATCTATTAACAGTAAGAAGGAGGATATAGCAACACACTTATAACACTTAAACTTTAGTTTTCAACAAATATAATCAAAAGATTTCTATTTCAAATGTTATATATAATCCAAGTATCTAAACCCACTGTATTTATTCCTTAAAAGAAAAAATGAAAGGAAAAAAGGTCAATTTCTAATTTCACAGAACATTAGTGTGTACTTTGAAAATATTGATTTTGCCTCTAACAGTTATTTCATTCCATTAGAAAATTATGGCTTAGAGGTTATTAGAAACATAGCAGACTATTACATGTGCATGATGGAAATTTATTAGTGAGCTTTTTCAATTTTATTCCCCCTAAATCTTCACTTTCCTTTATGTGGACTTTCAGACATGCCATTCTAGAAAGTACAAGTCTTAGTAATAAGAAATTTTAACTTGTTAATTGGATTAGAAGAATTTTCCAAATCATTATTTAGACTATTGGCATATTTCAAGTTATATTATTTACATATTTTAGGAATGAAAATAAATATAACAGAATTTTTACCTATGTTCATTAATCTCTTCACAGAAACATTCAAACTAGATTATACATAGCAAAATTCTTCAATGTTTACTTTGATTAACATCTCTAGTTGTTTTTATTTTCCAAATTCAACTAAAAGTAGAAATTATTTTATATTGTAAAGACTGAATTATCCCATCCCGAACATATTACAAGGCATTCTTTAGAACAGGCAAAATGATGTAATGAAAAGGAAGTCTTGGGAAACTCAATTATTCTTGGTCTGCATGAATCTGGTAAAAGAAAAGGCAGGGAGAAGTTTAGAACTTCATGTCGGATAATTCATGTATGCTTTTTAAGCTATATAACACTGTGCAAAATAAAGATATTCTTTATTCAGAAAATTTGATATATTTTCCTTTTTATTGTTCAGCATCAAAAAAGATAAAACATAACTCTTTAAAATTTTGGAACTGAAGAGAAACTAAATATTTTAGTTCTAAAAAAAAGTGAAGCATGCTATATATCTAGTTGACAGCAGAACTAAGGCTAAGTTTCTATTACTTCACTTACTTTTTACTTCACATACTTCATTTTTATAAAATTTCTATATTGTTTCTATTTGGCTCTTTCTTAGTACATATATTTCTTCACTCGATGTGGCAGCCACCTCCTTGCTGACTTGAACATTTTTATAAAAGTGGTCAAGAAAACATTTAAGGGTTTTTAATGGAAAACATTTAAAGGAAGTGATATGACCCAATTTATGTTTTTTAAAGGTCTGTCTCCTGTTTAAAGAATGAATGGGAAGTATACAAGAGCAGAAGTTAGGAGACCTGTAGTATTGCAATGATATAGCTAAGATTTGGGTAGGGATATGGAGATGGAAAGAGGTAGAAAAATTCAAGACACATTTGAAAGTACAGTGCCCAAGACTCAATGGTAAACCTAATATGTGATAAGAAAGAATGACTCTTGGTTTTAGCATTTTATTGGTTAGGGATAACTTTATTTTCAGTCATTGTTTTCTCTATGAAACTTGTATCTTCACTGTATTAATTCAGAGTATACTTCACTTGTCCTATAATTCAGTTTTCTTCACACTTCATCAATCTGTCAATATAATTTATTTCACATCATCAGTGCTATTGTGCTCTTGCTGCCCCATGTCCTGATAGTGATCTCCCACCCCCTCACAGAAATTATTTTGAAGGAGCTCTTGCTAAGGCCTTGGGAAACAGAGGTCTCATGTAAGCATTAAAACTCCATAGCCTTGAGTTAAGAATAGATTACATATAGGCAAAAGGTTCTATCTTCACTTTTCCTGGAAGACAATTCTCTTTGGGGAAATAATAGTATGCTGATATTTGTCTATACTTAGAATCCAGTTGATTCTATTTGAATCTGCTTACGTTTCATAATTTTTCTGACTTTCTGTTGTTGTTTGAGTAACCACAGGTTTTGACAAAGTCTTCAGAAAGCCTTTCAAAGTGTCAGACTCCAGTGTGATTATGAGTATAATAGAAATTATGTGATGGAATTAAGAGCTTATTAAAAGTAAAGATAATCATATAACACAAAGTAATCTTACTTCAATAAAATTAAAACTCTACATTATAAAAGTCTTCAATAAAAACTCTACATTATGTTAGAAATTAAACTGTCTCCCCTTGTAAAAAGATTTGAAAGCTATAAAAATAAGATGAAATACTCAGAAAACTCACTTTGTCATTAATTGCCATTTATGTGTTTCAACTATATCTGTTACTAAAATATAAAATTTTAAATATTACACAAGAACTACATGAAAATTCTTGTCTCAGAAGAAAAATATCACCACTGCTTATCACACTGCATATGTATCAACCGAAAATTAAAACTACAATGTTGCCTAAAAAAAGATAAAAAAGATATCCTAAAATACTAATTCCAGTTGATGGTATTATGAGTGATATTCATTTTTTCTTTATTTGTTATACAGGGTGCAGCAGAAGTAACACCTGTTTGAGTGTGGGTGGTAGGGTAAAAATATGGCTGTAATAATTTATAGTTTTAATTTAAACATTCCACCTAAAATTTCATGTGATGTACTTGAGTGTGATATTGTTATGTTACAGGATTACATGCTAAGGATTTTGTCATAAAAGTTTTTATAATTAAAAAGAGGCATTATTTGTGCCAGACCCTGTATTGTTAAAATTTTATAGTATTAGTATGTAAGCTTTAGAAGTAAATGTAAAAAGATTAAAATTAAAATTAATGTAAAAAATAAAAGATGTGCATCCTGACTTCAAAGCTTACTACAAAGCTACAGTAATCGAGAAAGTGTGGAACTAGTACAAGGACAGAAATACAGATCAGTGATATGGGACTGAGAGCCCAGAAATAAACCCTGAAATTTATAATCAATGTGTGTCAACAAAATACAAAGACAATTCAATGGGGAAAGTATAGTTTTGCAACAAATGGTGCTGGGACAACTAAGTATATACACGTAAAAGAATAAAGTTGGACCCTAGTTCATACCATATACTCAAACATTTTTGATCAAAGACCTAAACATAAGAGCTGAAACTATAACAGCTATTAGAAAATAAAGCATAAATCTTTAGGACTCTTCATTAGTCAATGGCTTCTTATATATGACAAAAAAGCATAAGCAATGAAAGAATAATTGATAAGTTGAAATTTATCAAGAGTTAAAATGTTTATGCCTTAAAGAACACCATCAGGAAGTTAAAAAAAAAACCACAGAATGGGAAAAAAACATTTGTAAGTCATATATTTAATAAGTGATCTGTATCCAGAATATATAAAAAATGCTCATAACTCCATAATAAAAAGACAAATAATCAAACATTAAAATGGAAAAAGGGTTTGAATATACCTTCCTGCTCCAGAAAAGATACATGAATGGCAATAAGCACATGGAAAGATGCTCAACATCATTAGTATTAGGGAAATGAAAACCCAAACTACAAGATACCAGTTCATACCACTAGGATGGCTATTAACCAAAAGATACATACTAACAAGGCAGGGATGTGGAAAAATTTTAATCCTTATACATTGTTATTAGAAATGTTAAATGGTACCACCACTCTGATAAACAATTTGGCACTACCTCAAAATACCATACATAAAGTTTACTATATAAGCCAGCAATTTCACTCCTAGGTATCTACATACGAAATTTATGAAAACGTATGTGTACACAAAAACTTGTACATAATAATGGAAACAACCCAAGTGTCCATCAACTGATGAAGGGATAAACAAAATGTGGTCTATTCATACAATATAATAGTATTTGCCAGTAAAATGGAATGAAGTACTGACACATACAATAAAGACAAACTTTGAAAACATTATGTTAAATTAAGGAAGCCAGACACAAAAGGCCACATGTTATATTATTCCATTTGTATAAAATGTCCAGAACAGGCAAATATATAGAGATAGGAAGTAGGTTAGTGGTTGCCAGAGACTGAGAGAACATGTGGAGTGGAGATGGGGAGTTACTATTAATGAATCCTGGGTTTCTTTATGGTATATCAAGATCTTTGAAAATTAGATTTTAGTGATAGTGTTGCAATTTTATAAATACACTAAAAAAGTATTGAACTGTATGTATAGTCTAAACTTAGAGTAAACTTTATGATATGTAAATTATATATCAATAAAATTTGTATAAGAATATTCACAGTAATAATGTTTGTAACATCAAAAAATTGAAAGTAATACAATATCCATCAACAGTAGAACAGAGAGCCCTGGCTGGTGTGGCTCAGTGGATTGAACAGTGGATTTGCCAGTCTGCAAACCAAAGGGTCACTGGTTCGATTCCCAGTCAGGGTACATGCCTGGGTTGTGGGCCAGGTCCCCAATAGGGGGTGCCAGAAGTAACCACACATTGATGTTTCGCTCCTCATTCTCCTTCCCATCCCCTTTCTCTAAAAATAAATAAATAAAATATTTTAAAAAACAGTAGCATGGAGAAATAAACTTGTATATTTCTATTCTGCAATGTCCACAACAGAAATAAGTGAGCTATAAACTAAGGGTGTAAATAGAGAAGGATCCCCAAAACATATCATTTAACAGTAGAAGGAAGTTACAGAAGTATACAGAATGATTCCATGTATAGAATTCAAGTAGGTAAAACTAAACAAAGTAATTCTTTTCTGAATTGATTACTTACCTAAAGGAAAAAAAAATAATGGCATAGTTAACCATTTGTCCATATCATAAAATGGTTGTCTATATTATAAAATTTGTGGCTTTAACTATAAAGTTAATTTCTGTGTGTGAAAGGAGTCCTTCTTCTCTAAAACAGACACCTTAATACCTTTGTCTTCATTCTGTACATTACCAAATTCTTAAAGAAAGTTAAAAAGGAAAAATTTTATGACACCAGAAATGTCAACAGGGATGATGAATAAATACTAAGCATTATAAAAATATCATCTAAACACCACAAACAAAGTAAGTTCACATTCTGTCCCAGGGTGTGATGGCAAGTTAAGAGCGTGGTGCTGAGGACCACAACACTTCCATCCAATTAGTCATGGAAGACTTCAGAGAGCTTCAGAATACTTCAAGGTCTTCTATTCTGAATTGAATCAAGTTATGAAATAGAGAGACTTTATAACTAAACTGTCTTCATTTTGAAGTCATTTTCTCCTTTTAGAATTCTCTGCTGCTATATTTAAAATCAGATTAAATGAGAAATAAAGCTACAGTACCCCCACTTATCAATTTACTACATAGCTTACAGATGGCTTTGGTGGTGTAATTTCTGAAAAAGAAGTGATGAACAAAATCAGTGGGTTCTTGGGTTCCACTAACAAAAGATTCTGATTCAATGATGTTTAGATATTTATATATTTTAAAATGCATCACAGGAAACTTTGAGAAAATCACTGAATTAGAGACTTCTTAAAGTCTCAGTTACAGTTTTACATTGTAAAATATGATAATCATGTAAAGTAACTAGTTAGCAACATGAAAATGGTACTGAGCAGGTCCAGTCATCAAATCACAAGTGTTAGGATATAAACACATTCTGCTTTATGATGAGCTGAGTAGCCATATTATCTTGCAAACAAGACTGAAATCTCATCCCACTTAGAAGGACTGACAGGTGTTGAACACAAAATATCTAACCAGAATTCATTCTGTAAATAATGTATATTCTTCAAGGCACTTACAGGGCAAATGAGAAATTAAGTAATAAATAGTTCTCACCCTCTAGGTCTTTTCTTTTAAATATGTGTGAATAATTTCTATGTTGTAACTGCATCTTAGTTTTTACCCAAAGGTTTTCATGCCTTTCTTCAAAAATTAAAATTAGGAATCAAGAGAAACTTATTAAAATTCAGGTTTTTCTATTTCCCTAACTTGGCGATGAAGTAGTAGCATGTCATGTCAAAACTACCTAGAACTAGGCACAAGTTTAACTCTGCATATCTTACCCATTTGTGGTTATTTACATAATAGTCATCTCCTACAGACTTCACAGAAATCTATAAAATTTGTTCACAGATAAATTTTACAAGTTATCTGATAAATATATACTTTTGCCTCATAATGTCTTTAAATTCCTTTCAAGTGTAGATTCTCTCATAGGTTTTCCCTGGATGTCACTTCCTGCAGACACATATTCATGGAGGGTCAGAGGAATTACCTATGAAGGATGGAGAAAAGGTGAGTACAGCAGTCCAGGCCTGCACCAAATAGCTGCGCCCTTTTGGTGCCTACCTAATCCCATTCTTAATCACACCAGGTTCCTCTCCAGCCTGGCATATCTGCCCCAACTAGTCCGACTTCTGCAATGCTGCACATCTCAAAAGAGTTTCCTCTCATCCCATTTATTTCCATCTTGGATCCAATTACCTAAGGGAGGGCTCACATTATCCCCTCTGCAAGCCCTCCCATACCCAGAGCAACAGAATGATGGCACAGGTTACTCCCCACCCTGGCAAATACCTAAGGCTCTGACCTATACAACTTAACAGGTGCACTAATACAGAGTCAAAGCAGCTCTACGTAATACACAGAAACAAACACAGAGAGGCTGCCAAAATGAGGAGACAAAGAAATATGGCCCAAATGAAAGAAGAGATCCAAACTCGTAAAAAAAGAACTAAATGAAATGGAGATAAGCAACTTAGCAGAGGCACAGTTCAAAACACTGCATCAGGATGCTCCAGGAACTCATTAGGTGCTTCAGTGCCATAAAAAAGACCTAGGCAGAAATGAAAGTTGCATTAAGTGAAATAAAGAAAAATCTACAGGGAACCGACGGTGGAAAGGATGAAGCCAAATATCAAATCAATGATTTGGAACACAAGGAAGGAAAAAGCATTCAATCAGAACAGCAGGAAGAAAAAAGAATTCAAAAAAACTAGGACAGGCTTAGTAACCTCTTGGGCATCTTTAAACGTACCAATATCTAAATCATAGGGATGCCAAAAGGAGAAGAGGAAGAGAAAGAAATTGAAAACTTATTTGAAAAAATAATGAAAGAAAATTTTCCTAATTTGGTGAAAGAAATAGACTTACAAGTTCAGGAAGCACAGAGTCCCAAGCAAGATAGACCCAAAGAGAACCACACCAAGACATGTCATAATTCAAATGCCAAAGGTTGAAGATAAAGAGAGAATCTTAAAAGCAGCAAGGGAAAAGCAGACAATTACCTACAAAGGAGTTCTCATAAGATTGTCAGCTAATTTCTCAAAAGAAACTTTACAGTCTAGAAGGGACTGGAAGATGTATTCAACATGATGAAAAGCAAGGACCTGCAACTTAGATTACTCTCCAGCAAAGCTATCATTTAGAACTGAAGGGCAGATAAAATGCTTCCCAGACAATGTAAAACTAAAGGAGTTCATCATCACCAAGCTGTTATTATATGAAGTGCTAAAGGGAATTATGTAAGAAAAAGAAGAAGATCAAAACAATAAACATTAAAATGGCAACAAATTCAAAACTATCAATAATTGAATCCAAATAACAAACAAAGCAAACAAGCAGAACAAGAACAGAATCATAGATAGGAGATCATTGGGAGGGTTATCTGTTGGGAGGGGTAAGAAGGAGAATCGGGGAAAAGGTACAGAGATTAAGAAGCATAAATGGTAGGTACAAAATAGACAGGGGGAGGTTAAAAAAGTATAGGAAATGGAGAAGCCAAAGAACTTATGCACATGACCCATGGACATGAACTAAGCAGGGGGATTACTGGAGGGAATGGGGGTACTGGGTAGAGAGGGGCAATAAAGGAAAATTTGGTACAAATGTAATAGCATACACAGTGAAATATAGTTTTAAAATGTTTTTTAAAAATAAAATAATAGCCCTGGCTGGTGTGGCTCAGTGAATTGAGTGCCAGTCTGTGCTCCAAGGAGTCCCCAGTCCAATTCTTGGTCAGGTCACATGTCTGGGTTGTGTGCTAAGTCCCTGGTTGGGGGTGTATAGGAGACAATCACAAATTGGTGTTTCTCTCCCTTTTTCTCTCCCTTCCTCTCTTTCTAAAAATAAATGAATAAATAATAAAATAAAATAATAAAGTCTTTAACAAAAACTAATGAATAAGAGGCTGAATAATTTATCAAATCATCAATATGTGTTTTTTATTTCCCCATCTACAAGATATTTCCACCTCTTTATCCCAAGGAGGTTTGTAAGCTCTTGTGTCCCCTTTCATTGTCTCAAGCATTATTGTGTTCAAATATGAAACAGAATATTGGGAACCTAGAGCACCCTCTCCTGGCCTTTATATTCAAAAACTTAAACTTATGGAAGGCATCACTGAGTCATACCAGAGAAAGAGATGAGGCAGATGGGGGCTTTGATGTTGGAGAGGAGGAAATAGAGGAGTTGCTCTTGAAAAGTAGGGGAACCATAGCTAATCTCCACCCAAATGTAGCCACACTGTATCCCCAAAAGGTGACAAACCCTCTGATGTGTCTTAAAGGTGACCCGTAGAAGAGTAATGGGAATAAAACACTAAGAATTATATCAAAGGACACCTTGGGGAAAGATCTTGTGCCCAGTTTTGGCACAGAAGTAACAATACTGCTATGTGGCTTAGGAAATAAGGAGTCAAACTTACAGAGTGAAGGACATAATGTTCTGACTGTTGAGGACCCTTAAAACCTTTGGATGATCAGGGTGTCAGGGAAAAAGCCTTGGCAATGATTGAGATTGAATTTCTTGGCAGTCTACCAGGATAAGAGCTTGGAGAAAATCTAACCTAGAAAAATAAAAGGGATACAGCAGTTTCTTATTGTCTCATATTAAAGAATAAACACTAAATTTTCTACAATTACAATATTTAATAGATGACCAAGCAGAACTCTTCCAGAAAAAAACCACTAATTAATGTTATCAACTTAAGAAAGGTCATCTATAGAACCATCAAATATATGATGCAGTGGTCACAGTAGAAACATGGCTTGTGTATATAATGAAGAGAATAAAATATAATAAATTGCTCTGAGTTATACATAAAATCCAATCACTTCTATTCAGTCACCATGGAACAAAACCAAATGGAATGAAATATTAAAATGTCAGGCCTCCACTTTAAAAGCATCTTATGAACAGTACCTAGTAAAGATATAATATACACTTACTAAACAAAGAAGAGTCACCCTAAATGAATTTAGTTAACCCTCAATGCAACTACAATTCAAGTATGTTTTCCTCCTTCTTTTGAATACAGAACTTAAGAAGATTCCCAGGTCAATCTCACTGAAATATAACGTTGTGAGTAAAGTAGTTTAAAGTGTTTTAAGAGTGTTCAAGTGTTTTTACAGACTTACTTTTATTTTTTTTTAAACTATAGGTACCTACTCCCTCTTACACTTCCCGGATCTCTCTCCCATCTTCTCATATCTATTTCTTACTGTGTTTACTTAAAATATTTCAGTTGAGTAAACTTTAAGATCTAAATACAAAGACTTGCAAATATTTTTGTTTTTATACCGTAAGCCAACTTCACCCCAGGTGGGCTGTCCAAATCCACCCCACTGGGAGTGAAGAAATTCTCCCACAACTTTACCTTGAATTGGTCCTTCATTGAAAAAAGAGTACATGTGACATTGAAATTAAGAACAAGCTGACAGAAACCAGACGGGAGGTGGGAGGGGATACAGAGGGTGGGGGTGGGGAAGAGGGAAGGTTTTTCAGGAATGTGTATAAAGGACATATGGACAAAACCGAAGTGGGGTAGGATCAAGGGTGGGAAGTGGGGATGGCTGGGGTGGGAGAGAGTGGGGGGGGTGGAGACAAATGTACTTGAACAACAATAAAAATATATATTAAAAAAAGACAAAAGATTACATGTGAACTTAGTGTATTTTAAGTTCTCTCAGAAAGGAAGCCTTTGTGTCTGTGATGAAGTAATACTCATATATGCCATCTCCAGCTTTCACAGAACCATGTACCTGATCTCACAATTCTAGCACCACAGAGCATTTCTCATGACTTGATCCCAAGCACCTCTTATAAATTAAAACTGTAACATAATTATAAATTAGACTGATGGGCAACCATGGACTATGCCTGGAAAGAAAATAAAGGAACATTCTTAACTCCATAAAGAAGACCCTAGGCTTGACCAGAACTATTGAGGTTCATGTGAGGAGGACACATATCCTCTAAATTTTGGGATTGGATTTTTTTTAATAGTAATTAGCCTCTGAAAGTCTAGTGAGGTAGACCCCTTAGTAGGACAATTGCAGCCACCAAAAGAAAGGGTATAAAACTACTCATTGATTAAAATGGTGGAGTTATCCACAAAAACTGCACTGATCACAAAGTAGTAGAAATGTGGAACACGAATTTAACTAGTAATCAAAAGACATGTCCTAGTAAGATTGTAACTAAGACCCTAAGGGTCCTCTCTAATTTGTAATCGTAAAATGCGCATAATATCTCCAAATCTATCTATGTCACAGGTACATACCAAAATAGATAGATAGATATATGGATATGTGCAAGGCTTTGTTCTTATTAACATTGAAAGCTCAGGTCCACTCTTTAGTTCATTAGTAGTCTGCTTATGCCACAAACAGGTCATTTCTTGAGTTACTGAAGCATAGACAGATCATTCAGGGGATTCAGAACCTATCCTTGATTAAAAGTATTCAATGGCTTTCTTTATACACAATTTACCAACTAGAATTGAAAGATCACAAATTGTCTTTCATTTTCAACTACAATTATATTTTACCCTGAAAATCATATTTTAAGAAGTATGTGTGTATATATATTTTATAGCTCAGCTTCTAAGTGGGCCTAGGTTCACTGAGGACACATGGCACTCAAACCTTGATTTCTAAATACTATTCTTTGCTCAAAGGAACAGGCTCTTGGGAGAAATGGTTGGTTCAAGGTCTAGAGTAGGGAAAATACAGGATAAATTTAAAACATCTTATTTCTGAAAGAAGTGTTCAGAATATAATAAAATTAGGACAGCTTGAGAATTAAAATAAGAAATATAATCACCAGTTATAATCCATTGGATAAAATAAGAATATGATTTCATATTGAAATAAAAGAAAAAAGGGAGGGAGGGAAAGAGAGAAGGAGGCAAAGGAAAAACTTGTTGACAGTAGACTGACAACTAATAACAGTCAAGAAAATGGTGTTAGAAAAACTTCTATTTTTTAAACATAGTAACAATAACAGTAATAATTGTTTGGTACATTTGTGACATAGCTATAAAAACCCAGCTCTCTTTCTCTCACCCTAGATTTAGATGAGGAAGCATGTAATCCTGGGAGTAGTTGGCAGTTATATTATAACATTTTGTACTGTCTCAACATCCTTTCAGCTCTCAACCTTCAGATAAAGATGAAGCTTAGAAGATACAGTAGGAAAGTTGTGGGAAAACAGACCCTTTGTGCCATTTTTCGGTTGGTGAATCAAGCCAACCCTAAGTCTGCTGTAACTCAGGACTTCCAGTTATATCATTAAATGTGCTGTATTCTTTACCTCAGTTCTCTTTACTGAAACAAAGCACACTTACTGATACAAACTTGTGATTGCATTTGAGTATGCCTTTTTACAAACTTGGTTTCTATGGCATAATTCAATGGAAGAACTCTTACAATCTAGTCCTTACTACTACAGGGACATCGGACTTTTCAGGGCCTCAGTATCATTATTTGTTAAATGGTTTTGAATATAATAAATAACTACAAATCCATAGAAATGCAAAATGCAAATACTGAAAACCCCATAAGTCTCTGAGCTGAGATGACCTGATTAATGACAACAGTGATTTTATCAAAATATCATTTTAAGTAGTGTCCCTAAATCCCAGTAGATAGTCTATAATACAGGCAAAAGTTTTCTTTCCCCACTGAGAAAACTCCTTCAGAAATGCATATTAAAACTATATCTGAATATGGATTGGAAAAGGAAAGGTCATTCCAGGGAGGTGTGTGTGTGTTGCTTTAGTGTGGAAGAAAAATATGGAAGTTCATCAGTGGCATTCAGATTTGGTCCAACAGTTAGAATCTGCTTGAGAATGACCTCCATGATTTCATCTCCCATATTTTTCCCCTCTTGCTATCTCATCTTTTATTATTCTTTACTGTATATTCTCCTTCCCTTAATCTATGATGCTCTTTGAATTTTTTAACAGTTCTCATAATTCCCCTTGAACATTTCAGTCATTGAAGCACATGGATTCTTTCGGTGACAATTAATAAATATGTCTTCAGCACAAATTCTCCCTCCTGGCTTAGTAATATGAGAAGTCATCATATATGAGAATGATCCAACTGAGATTTAGGCATCATTAAAGAATAGAAGAAAAAAAAATCATGAAAATTATTTATATGTCCAGGCTAAAACCCTGACTCAGATAACCTGTTGCTAAAATAAGGATAAATTAATTCATTTTATAAATTTAACTAGCAAGAGATATTTCTCCCCCAAAAAAGAAAGAAAAAATGAAAATGGTGAGTTAGTTTTTATAACTTAAAAACATTTTTCTTTTAAAACCAAACAAGGGAAAATTCTTACTCACATTCTTTTGATTATCTTATCCTATTAAAACAAACAAACCTAGTAGGCTACACTTTGAAAGATTGTAAGTGAAAAGCTTCTCTAGATAAAGAAATTAACCCTAAAATAAAAATTAACTGGTTTTTATATTTATTTTTATCTTTTTTTAAAAAGTCTTCTCCCTTAGTACCTTTTTCTTACAATTACATTGAATTTTATTACTTAGCACAACAGGATAGCTTCAATTTTTTTTCACCACAGATGTTTTTCTTTATTAATTAAATTTATTGCTGAACCCTTAACTTGTGAGGTCTGTGCTAACTCCAGGTGCTTAGTGTCAGAATTGAACTGAATTGTAGAATACTTGGTTAATGTCCACAGGAAACTGGAGAATTGCTTGGTGTCAGAAGTATTGAGATTAGACAAATAATTTAGCCTTTTGGTTAGGATAGATCAAGGTTCTGGAAAGAAACCTTGAAAAGGAGGAGGAAAAAACATGGAAGAAAGGAAAGAAGGGAGAAGAAAGAAGGGAGGAAGGAAGAAAAGAGAGGGGAGGAAGGAAGGGAGTAAAGAAGGGAAGGAGGGAGAGGAAGAGGAAGAGGAGGAAAGGAAGGTGGTAAGCAAAAAGGGAAGGAAAAAAGGAGAAGGAAAGAAGGAGGAAAGAAAGGAAGAAGAGAGAGGCTAATGATCTATATCTTGATTGTGGCAAAGGTTACACAGAAAAATTTATCAAAACTCATCAATATGTATGCTTAAAATGGATGTATTTTGTTACATGCCAATTGTACCACAATAAAGTTAATTTTAAAAATTAAAAAAAGTTATTGGAGTGACAATGGTTAATAAAATTATATAGGTTTCAAGTGTATGGTTCCATGATACATTATCTGTATGTTGCATTGTGTGCCCCTGTTTGTCTTTAAAGGCTCTTATTTCCAAGGTCAGTTTGAAGCAAACTAAAGAACAACAAAAACCATCTCACTGTATGTTTAGTGCAAAGTGTTGAATTATGTTTATGCAGAACACAACTTCACATTTATAATACAAACTTTATGATTACATGGAAAATGTCCATTTGATTTAAAGTCAATAAAATATATGGAGATCCCAAAATATTTCAAGTACTCTGCTACACTGAATACCTAGTACACTTACTCTTATTATCAGATCTCTGAAATAAATAAAATGATTGATGATTAAAGAAATCAACATAGCCATTAGTTTTCTCATCTCTAAAATGAGGTAGTTAGAATAAGATTACTCCTTTCCTAAAAAAAAAAAAAAAAAAAAAACTGTGATTTATACTGGTGTCTTCTCATTTTCAGGGAGGCAATGATATTGGTATAGCCTGCAAGGTGGAAGGTAAGCATCAAAAGTATTTTATGAACTCTGAAAAATAATGGCAACAGCAGTGGCATAGTTTTGAATCTTCCAAAAACCCTCAGAAAGAAAGAAAGAGGGGGGCAAGAGGGACAAAGGGAAAGAGGGAGAAAGGAAGGGCAAGTAGGCATCTAAGTAGTAAAATCCAAAAAAACTATTGACAATACTCTTAACAAAAGTAGATGACAAGATATTCCCATAGAATCAAAGAAAAAATAAACAAATGGGATTACATTAAATTAAAAAGCTTCTGCACAGCTAAAGAACTGTCAGCAAAATGAAAAGGGAACCCACTGTACAGGAGAGCATATTTTCCAAGGTACACTGGACAAGGGTTTAATCTCCAAAATATATAAAGAACACATACAACTCAACACCAGGAAGACAAACAACCCAATTAAAAAATGGGCAAAGGACCTGACTAGACACTTCTCCAAGGAGGACATACAGAGGGCTCACAGACATATAAAAAAATGCTTAACATCACTAGCAATCAGACAGATGCAAATTAAAATCACAATGAGATACCACTTCACACCTGCCAAAATGGCTATCATTAATAAATCAACAAACAACAAGTACTGATGAGGATGTGGAGTAAAGGGAACCCTAGTACACTGTCGGTGGGAATTCAAACCGGTGCAACCACTCTGGAAAATAGTATGGAGTTTCCTCAGAAAATTAAAAATGGATCTGCCTTTTGATCCAGTGATTCCACCTTTGGGAACATACTGGAAGAATCCTGAAACACCAAGTCAAAACAATATATGCACCCTTATGCTCATAGCAGCATTATTTACAATAGCCAAGATTTGTAAACAGCCTAAGTTCCCATCAGTAGATAAGTGGGGGGGGGGGGGAAGCTGTGGTATATTTATATACTAGAATGCTACACAGCAGTATAGAAGAAAGAATTCTTACCTTTTGTGACAGCATGGATGGAACTGGAGACTATTATGCTAAGTGAAATAAGCCAGGCACTGAAATACAAATACCATATGATCTCACTTATAACTGGAATCTAAAGAACAAAATAAACTAATGAGCAAAATAGAACTAGAGGTACAGAAATGAGGAATAGACTGATAGACATAAGAGGGGAGGGGAAAGGTTGGGACTGTTGAGAGAAGGTGAAAGGATGAGATAAAGAACACATATATATCACCCATAGAGATGGACAACGGTGTGGGGATTGACTGTGAGAAGAGGAAGCTGGTGGAGGAAGAAAAGGGGAGAAAACAGGACAACTGTAGTAGCATAAACAACTAAAAATTTTAAAAAATTAAAAAGATATCACCATAAAACCCAAAAGAGAAGCATATGAGGATAAGTCACCAACATCTACAGAAGACATGCACTTTATCAGCATCTGTGTGGGAAGGAGCAAAAGATATTAAGACAGTAGATGAGGAATGTGAGAATGGGAGAGTCTCCCTAAAAGCCAATAAATATTCATGGGAAAGCATTGTGGACCAATTTGAGAATGGAGGCTGAAACTGGCAAAGTTTCTAAACCTAAAATGAGTGAGACAAAGAAGTAAGTATCTGGTAATCTTTGAAGATACTGGAGCAGTCTACGAACTTTCAGAAGTGATCAGCTGGGGCTGTCTTCCAAGACAGACTAAGAAGAAACTGCCGTGAGTAGATAAAATTGAACAGGACAGTGACAACATAGACAAAGGAAGAGAAAAGGCTTATGAGAAGACACCAGGAAATCTTGGAATGCAAGTCACAGAAGTAAAAACCACGTGAAACTTGGAAATACTGTTCTGACCTATACATGCCACCTTCTAAATGTTGAGAAATACTAATTTCTCATAAAGGTTTGCAAAGACAAGAATTGAGGTAAAATTCTTCATATGCTTAATTATAAGAAAGAGAATAAGGAGGAGAAAAACACTACCAATGGTAAAAGCATGCTAGAAATTTGTGCCTGTATAGCAGACCAAAACTATTTCAAAATGACTGAATAGATGCTAAGAAATGATACAAGATATGAAAGAATGACACCAGATCAGAAAAAAGTACTCATAAATTAAGTGACAGGGCTCATATAAGAATTAGAAATAAAATTTTTAAAAACCAGTTTAGTAATGATAAGTAAACTGAAAGGAGCAGAAAAGCAAACATAGTGCCTAAGATAATTATAAAGTAAAATTATGTATTAAATTAAAAGCTAAACGGGAGTAAAAATGAAAGTCAAAAAGTAATGAAGACAGAGTTTAAAAAGGATTTAAGATAAAGTGACAAATATTGCATATAGATAAAAATCCCAAACTAAGTAGTCTTTGGGAAAAACAGAGAGAAAGAAAAGAAGAAAG